>JAODUH010000017.1:1436970-1468982 GCA_027564835.1 Typhlichthys subterraneus
ATCTTTAACCCCCCCCCCCCCCCCCCCCCCCCTTATACAACCCTGTTCTACCCCTCCCACATTACCCCATTTCAGAATAATGGTATTAAAAATGGCAACACAATAACAGCTCATTGCATCATATTCCAACAAGGAGGGGAAAGAAACAAAAGCTCAGGGGAACATGTGTCTGTCTCTCTCACTCACACACACACACGCACACGCACACGCACACGCACACGCACACACACACACACACTGACTTGCTTGCTCACTGGCCCCTGAAGCCCCACAGTCTCCCCACTCTCTCTGCTTTGTTGCCATAGTATCAACTCCCACTTTTGATACTGTCATTTCAAGTAGGATATGGTAGGCTTGATACAATATGTTCCCCATTTCCATTAAAATAGTTGTCGGAGAGGATGCTGTAGACTTTGGATTACACTTGACTGTGCCTGACAAGCCCCCCCCTCGCCCCGACTCCGCTGTTTATTAATGACCAAAAGCCTCCCCACCTCCAGAACCCCAAATGGAAGAGAGAGAAAGAGAAGAGATGGAGGAGCTATGGGAGTGTGTGTGGGGGGGGGAGGGGGGGGGGGAGAGAAAGAGAGTGAGAGAGAGAGCTGTGAGAGGCCTTTTATGTGCTCTTATCCATAAATAAAGTGAGATCCCAAAGTTCGGTTCCTGAGTGAGGGTGCTCTCGGGAAGAGATGGGAACCAACCAACCAAAGAAGAAAATGTCCGATAATGCTGTGCCACTGCCTCCACCATTGTTTGTCAGGTTCCAAACAAACACAGTACAGCATGCTGTAGGAGAGAGAGAGAAGGGGCTTCTAAATCCATCCCACTACATAACCATTCAGATTACATTATAGGAGAATAACCAAGCAAAACTCCACCTGCCCATTTATACATTGAAAAATGGTTATCGTCGCAGGTCTATTTCCTTACAGTACACCTTAATCAGAAAACAACTGATTTGATCCATGAACAAACATATTTACTAAATAAGGAAGTTCAGCCAAAGATCTGACACAATGCCTTACATAACACCAACTTTACCTCTGACCTTATAAAAGTTATGTCAGGCACACTCATGTAGGCATTTAAGAATCTAAATTACGTATAAAAATATAAGAAGGGAATACTATGAGGCTTCTAAAAGGGAACAGACAAGCTCTTGGCCTGGTGCTAATAATCCCATCTACCACTGTTGTCCAATAGCCTATATAGTCATCACTGAGAGACTATGGTGCCACACACAGCTGGGTCGAGCAGGCTAACGGATGAAGGCTTCTGAGGGGGTGGCTTTCTGCCCTTCCATGGGTGGGGAGGGGGCAAGTATGAGGACCAACACGGTCCTGACCACCCCTCTCTTCCCCAGCCCTCCCCCCACCCCGGTTGGGTTCATTCATCTCCTCTCTCAATGAGGGGATTAGCTGGAGCCTCTCAGTGTGGCCGTAAGGGCTCTCTTGATTTGGGATGGATACCCAGGATAGCAGTGAGAGCAGGGGAGAAGTGCAAGCGATCAACACAAACTCTGCGCATTATAATTAACGTGGAAGGTTGGGGGAAGGGGTCAAACTGATTCCAGAAAAAATTATAAGCAGGGTGGAACCAAAATACAAACAAAGCCCAGTACACTGTGTACTATGCCAGGCCTATGGTACCTTGCTCTCCACGCTCAACACACTAGAGTTGGGAGCAAAATACTTCTAAAGAACAGAGAAGAAAGGAGGAGGAGAGAAGCGAAGCGAAAGTTGACACCGCATTTGTTGAGAAGTGAGGGATGCTCTCCTCCTGTGCTCAGATGCAAAGCAGGGTCACTGAGGGCTACGAGACGCACAATAATGCTGATTACACACATATGCTAATTATTACATGCTAATCAAGTACAGTAGCCTTATATTCAGAGCTAATGCCTGGAGACTGCTTTCTTTCCTCTCATGTATTTAAGGTAAAGGGAAACTATAAATACTTTAGGGGTGCTAACTGCTAAATTATCTATACATAAAGGAAACTAACCACAGGGGTATCATTCAAAACTAACATAAAAGAACAAAATAATGGTTATAGCCAATCTGTTTTAGAGTTAGGGGCCAATATAACGGCAATTTAATGAGAAACCTATCACAAAGAGTTATTCAATAAAATGCTAGCTTGTGTAGTTTAACTGGTGCTGATACAAGTAGTAAAGCAAAAATACCTAGTGAAAAATGATGGACAATCTTTCATTTGTTAAGACACTGGAATAGTTATACAGCTGAAACTATGCGTAAAAATGCTATATGTGATTTGGCCTTGAGTTGTTTAACTGCTGAAGGATTTTTTTTTTTTAAATGACAGAAATTTGTATTTCGCAATAACCATATCCTGTGTAAATGCATGTAGTATTCATTATTTTAGGGAATAACAAAAGAAATGTTATGAAATAGCTTTGTGTATTCATGTAGGCCATAGTAAGTTTACAGCATGGGACAGCAGTTTATTTTGCCAAGCACAGCCCTTCTCCTCATCTCTAGCCCACAAGGAAGGAAATATGGTCTGACGGCCGGGTCAATGTGCTTGCTGCATCCTGTCACTTCCAGAAGAGTTGACTAACCCAGTCTTCTCAATGTTTGAGCAATTTGGATTATGCTGTAGACTACTCTGCATATATTTTATGAAAATTAAGTTAAAAGTTACACACAAATCAATTACAAATAAAACAATATGGATATATTACAGTGTGTGGTTGTATTTTATACAGGGAACGTTTTAGGTCAAATTGTTATCTACTGTGTCTAGGTGTGACAAATAGTAACTAGACTTATCTATCCTTTGCAGTCATCAAATTTGGTGTGGCTGGACATCTTCAAGTAGACTACTTTTGTTAAAACGTATGAAATGAAAGTTATTGATCTTCACCTCAAGCAAATAAGTCAATGCTACTAATATACGTTATATACAAACGCTGCTCAAATCCGCAGAGTAGCTCACCGTATGTATGCTATTTGATGCTATGGCAGTTGTCCAAATTACGTTTAACAGTATAAAATCGCCTGCCAATCGGCGTACTGAGTATTAGTATTAGCTAAATGGTGTCTAGTTCCAAGCGAAGCTAAATGTTAGCTTAGCTAAAAGGTGATACAGTACATCTAACTGGTGCTCATGAATAGCCTGTCAGAGAGCAAGCTAACCCGTTCTTCAGGCAATTATTACGGTAGTCAGTTTTGCCAGTGCTCAAAACAAATAAATCAACGTTATAGCTGCATACCAATCGGTGGCTGTTAATGTCATTATGTTATCTAATTTCGTTGATGGAAACGAAAACAGCACTGTAGGGATAGGTATTAGCTGTGGAACTAGCTGCGGCTCTCACCTTTAGCCTGATTTCATAGGTGGTATGTCTGGCTCTGCCGACCCCGACCGTCTCCGGGTTGCTCACGTCAATCTCTAGAAAGTTACTCGGGGGTCCATAAGCGTCATTTAGATTCTGGGGCTTAGTAAATAGCCTCCTTGTATCAGCTATAGTGTCAGCCATTTCTCCCCCCGCCGCTCTAGTAGGATAGCTGACACGCCAAAGCGAGGCGCTTCCGATCAGCTGACATTCATCTGACGTTTGGCACCTGCAGCATGTTTTTGTTTACAACCATTGCCCAAGAGCACCCTGGAATGTGATCGCTGCTTTTACTATGGTGGAGAACGTGTCCCTGGAATGTGATCGCTGCTTTTACTATGGTGGAGAACGTGTCCCTGGAATGTGGTCGCTGCTTTTACTATGGTGGAGAACGTGTGGAGTAGTTGCAGAAAAATGTTTGAATGTTACATTCATTATCAAGACTAATGCCACATATGGTTCTGAGTTGTGACTATTATTTATCATGTAGGTAACACATATACCAAATGCTTTCTGTATATGTTAAGTATTTGGCTTACATTACAATCTATGCAAGCCAGTTGCACACAGTAGACTTGTATAAAATATGTGACGTAATAAAGCTTTATTTTGAATCAACATGGCGGTTTCCGCGTTGCATTTATTGAAATGTTTTCTCAAAAACATTATGAAAGACACTTTTCTGGTTTCAAATAAAAAGCAGCGGGCAATTTGCAGTAATACGAAAGGTTCGTCTTTGTTTAATTTAAACAACGGAGGTGTTTATGTAATTTAACAAGCATACGTGTACGATTGTTTCGTTTGATCCTTCGTTTGCTAGTATGCTGCTATTCCCCCAAGTCACCGTAACACAAAAATGTCTACATCAACGTTACCCGTGTGTGCGCGCAAGGACGACTGTACATCTGATTAACAACATTGTTTGTTGTGTTTGTTTGTGTTTCAGGTTACTCTTCAAATGCAGACAGTTCATGTACACCTGGCTGTCGCACTCTTCCATTTGGTATTTGTTCCTTGAGTGATCAAGGATGCACATCCACTAAACACTATGACAGCCTTGTTCACCGTGGTTACCTGAATGAAGATTGTCAGCAAAGAGATGTTGTTCAGCAGCTAAGTAAACTGCAGACAATACTTAAGAGCTACTGTAATAGTATTTACATAAGGCCAACTATGTCAAAGTTAAAGCATAATGACAACTCATTAGGTATACATAAGAAAACAGAAGACCCTACATTTAGTACAGTGGAAAATGAAGTTGGTGTCTCTCGTCGTGAAAAGGTAAATCAAATACTAATGTAATTATATTATATAGCCTAAACCTTGACATGCATACTGATTTGATATGTGATATCGTGTGATATCGTTATTACAATTTTCATTGAATAAAATGCTATTGTTTGCTTAATTTTATTGGCTCAAATGGTACTTGTTTCATAGATCCCGAGGAGAAACCCAAGGATAAATTCAAGTGTTTTCTCCATGCACAGTAGGTGCAACTGGATCATTACAGACCCCTCTGAATATGAATAATATGATTTGAGAACAAATAAATGGGCTTGGTTGGAATATGTATAACAATTAAAGTTATCTTTGTTATTCTATAAGGCTTAATAGTACTAGTATGACTATATAATAATTTGTTGTAAGGAGCATATTTTATGGCAGATTTTTATTAGGAAAGAATGAATGCCATAAAGCTTTATCACATGTCATGTCATCTTGGCCTATTTGCTTGTCTTTGCTGCCTGTTGGTAAAGTACATGGGAAGGTGCCCTTAATCAAGGGCACCTTCGACCTTATAGGTATTGTTTCCTATCTACACACAGTCAGCTTAACCAGACTGCTACCCAGTGCTACAGGCAAACAAGGCTTTTCCTAACCTGGCAAGGACATTAACTTCTCTCAGACATCCCAAGCTACCACTCAGCTGTACCGTTCCACTCACAAACAATGGATACACATTGGAACGTTAGGCAGGGCTGTTCAGTTATCAACCTTCTAAATGTATTCACTGGCTAAAACAATTAACAAAATGCATGCATAATGGAGACTGTTATTTGAACTTTATGTGGAATGGATTTGTTTCAGACCAAACCCTTTCTCTGTGTGGCATCTGGACTTTGCCCTAAAGCTCTTCTAACATATGGCAGAACTTCAGAATCCACTGTACTCTACCCCAGTTGTATTACTGGTTTTGTATGGGCACAGGTCAGAGGGTATGGGTATGGGAAGTGTTTTGTGTGTGTGGGTTTTTGGAACCATGTAGGGGGCTGCTGTTGTTTTTAGGTCAGGGAAAGCTGACTGTTTAGTATTTGGCGGTGGGAGTTATTGTTGTTTGGCTGGCACAGATGCACAGGGTTGTGGCAGAGTTTTCAGGAGGCATCGGGCTAGACCCCCCACCGGCCTTCCCCGGGACCCTTCTCGCTCTCTCGCCGTCCCCATGCGGTAATGAGAGGATCCCCATTGTCTGGGCCACTCTCTCGGCCCTCTTTGCGCTTTTGATTCGGGACTCTGACAAAAACTTTGGTGTTAGGCTGTCAACACCACCTCCTCTTGCCACTCCTCCATCTTGTTTCTTAGACTCACAGACAACACGCAACCATTTCACTGGAGCCGTCACAATTATTCGGTTTGAAATCAGGTCATGCCACTGTCCCCTCGATGAAAGTGCCGCCATTGTCCTCCGCTAACTGACCAAGTCTGTGGGGAAAGTACACTTGACTTAATATTGACCCAATGCGGCATGTTTTTGCGGATGATCGGGTAACAATGGGCCATTGTTTAGCAGGATCCACAACATTTAAGTCAGGCCTGTATTGTTACCTCCTTCTCACCAGCATACTAGAAGGGGTTTCACTCCATTACTCTTTAAGAGGCATAGGCCTTATGCTTTTTGTAGAAGTCATCTAAAAGTAACTTGTCAAGTGAACTTTCCACCCATGTGTGTGTGAATCTGCTCGAGGGACAGTCTTGTTCTCCTCCGCTCTGCCATGGCTGCCGTGGCAGCCAGCCACCGCTAACGACTATCCCACTGTGCCGGGGAGGGGGGGGGGGCAGCTTGCTAAGTCAGAGAGAAGTCACACAGTGTTATGCCAAATCGGACAGGAAAGACTAGTTGCTCTCGGTTTGGCATAACAGTTCGTGACTTCACTGAACGGGACGCAGGCAGATAGTGTGTATGTGTGTGTGTGTGTGTGGGAGGGGGGGGGGATGCAGCGGATAGCTAGAGAGAGAAAACAAGTTTGTTATGTTTCCTCTGCATACAGTCTGGCATTGTGTAGACATATACCAGTCAAGCGTTGTTTAGAAAGTGGTAGACACTGAGTAATTGCTCCAGAAATTACTGAGTAAATGAACTTTCAGGACGAAGATCCTTACTTGTTTTACTGAGTAAAGTGCTGAGTTTTTTATTTTCTCAAAAGCTGCGTTGCCAGGTTACTAAAGTGGAAAATGCCCCTCAACTGACATTGTCAAAAAAAGGAAAAAATGTCAAATGTTCCAACGTTAATCATTATTATCACTGAAGTGATTGAAGAGATGCGCTCGGCCCCTGTGCCGCACCTTGTGTTGAAATACAGGGCACTTGACTATACATTCTCCATTCGATTTGCTGCCATGCCCACATTGAAAACAGTGTTGTTGTTTTTTTGTCTGAAGCCAGGACCTTTTGGTGATAGCAGGCAGGCATCACAGCGACTTCCAGCAGCAGCTCAATGCAGCCGCACCGTATCACAATTAGCAGCGCTAAACAGGCTGCGCGGAGAAGTCCACTCCATCTCTCGCCGAGCCTCATCCAGTCCTACCCCGTTTTGTCTGACAAATCCCCCTATTGTTCCCTCTGATGATGGTTTTCTTTCGTGGGAACCCCGGCTTGTCTTGTTGATTAGATCCCCTTTGTCTTCCTCCGCTTGCAGTGAGGCTAGTCTGGAGAATGTGAAACCTCACTCTGTAGCGGCTGGCTTAATGCCTCAGCATTCTCTTGTTTATTAAACCACGGCCCAACCTCACACGATAATGAATGTAACGCAGCGTATGTGGGTCACCAACCATATTGACATGTGCTTCATTAACTTATTGTTGATGTGCACTATTTATGGCTGATGGGGGTATTTGGTTTTCATGCTACTTATTTTAACATTGTGTTCGAGGGGCTGGATCACCATGCTTGTAGGAGTAGTGTTTACACTGACAGACGTCTGTTGAGAGATTTATTTCAGACAAACATTTTTGACAGTCATTACCATGCTTGTCATAGGAGGAACCCCCTCCCCCTCCGCCCAGGGGATTCTATATCTGCGGAGATGTTGGTAAGGCGACAACATAAATCTACTTATTTGTCATTCCTTTCAATATAATTCCATACAGCGGAACAAAATAGTGTTTCTAACAGATTGTGGTGACATAGGCTGTAGACAGCCTATTATAAACTAGTGCACATCCTAGCTTACCAATATCAATATTTTCCTCAAGTGAATTGTGAGGTAAAACTATTTCACTGCAAGTATTATGTAATAATGCAATAATACAAATAAATGTAAGTATTTCAACAGTATAGCTATTGTGGCATACAGTACTGTAGAACGAGGATATCGACCAGTTTACCTTGACGTCTGTCTTTTTTTTGAGTTGTGATTTACCAGAATCTCAACGTATTTAAATGCCTCATACCACAAAAGACAAGATAATCGAGTGCATTATATTGCTTTATATAAAGTAAAAGCCTCTACACAAATCCTAGTAATATATGAATATGAAAAGGAGTGCTCCCATCCCATGGTGTAATTATGTTTAAAACCCCATCAGGCACAGGGAAGACCATGCTCATTGATATGTTTTATTCCCATGTGGACAACAGCCGTAAAAAGAGGGTGCGCTTCAACAGTAGGTAGGCATTTTATGACTGACTTTGACAAAGTTTTATGAAGCTCATATATACGGCAAGTTCCTATATTTGCTGCTTTGTTTGTCCTGACGCACTCCCGCTAATTGTCTACCATTATGCATACATGCAAAATTACCACTTTATTCAGCATTGTTGGAGGGTTTGGGTTGCAGATGCAGGTGTGCTTTAAGATGTGCCTGACGTTTGTGTACCGCTTAAAGGGATCCATTGGCGGAAACAAAGCCTGCCAAAACGGAGGCTAGGGAGAATGTTCACCTATGAACCCATATCGCCGGTTGCTATGGAGATCAGCAGTGAAACCTGCCTCTTGTGTTTTGACGAGTTTCAGGTGAGTGAGTATGTTGCAGTTTCGCTCTCTCTCTCTCTCTCTCTCTCTCTCTGTGTCTACCTCTCTCTGTGTGTAGTGTCTGTTTGATAAAGTGTATACTGTATGTGCGTGCAACTGTTCAGATGATTGCAAACTTCCTTAGAGTTAATAAACAATACAGAAGACATTGTGTGCATTGAAACGCTCCTCATCTGCACGTATACAAATACTAATTGACAACCCCATCAGAGGAACATTCGTGGAGCTATTATTAAACACGCAACCAAATCAATAAGACAGACTTATACATGCACTAAATATACTTTACAGTCTATTAATTTAAGGATATTAAAATGAACACATTGACATTTTATAGTTGTTAATGGCCAAATGTTTAGTATACCCCTTAACGTAAGTATTGTGTATATAAGTCAAAGAATGTTATAGTGTATAGTATAGTACTAGCATATTTATTTACATGACTAAGTGAGTGTGGGAAGATGGTAATATTGATTACTGTATGCTGTTTGTTTTACTGGTATTCAGTCCATGTTTATACTTGTAGCTGCCAGCTGAATTTGACAAGATGATAGTTTTGTGTTGTGTGGCCCTAACAAACATAAGACTGGGGACACCTAGTGGCTCATTTATTTATAACAGTGCAGTCAGTGGCACTCAAGAAACTGTTATGAAATCGTCCTCATTTTTCATGGAGTTTCAATGCTTTCATTTTTCATAATGAATAAACAAAAACTTTTTCACTAATTTCTAAAACAAATGGGTGCCAAACTAGCTTCTGTAGCTACAGTAATTTATCCATCAATAGCTGTTAAATGCTAATGGCATTTCTTTTAATTGTTAGATAAACAGATGGCTTCCTCCTTAAATTCCTTTAGAGCATCTTATTATCTTATCATTCTACGCTTGTCCAGAGAGAACCAGAGAGCTGCCGCCCCTCCATCTATTATTAGTGAGCTGATTATTTTTATTATTAAGGATTTTAGTCATTTCTCACAAGAATGAAGTACCTTTGAGTTTCTGCCGTTTCACCAGCCAGACACATCTGTTTGCGGCAGAACATGGCTCCCCTTTCTGACCGTGTTCATGAATCATTGTCACTAATGTGACGAGGTCAGAGGTCACAGAAGGTGCGCCTGCCCGCTCTAATTACTCCCTCCACGCATCTGTGAGGATCAAGAGCAGCTTCCTTTCATCCACCTCTTTCACATTTGAAACTGCGCATCCTCGCTCCCGTTTTGTTTCGCCCGCCCGCCCGGCGACGGTTGCTGCCGCTGAATGGGACGTGCAACGAGCAGGGGCGCGTGCGCGCGCGTGTGTGTTGTGCTGTTCGCGAAGAGCAAAACAAGAGGCAGGGAGGTTTCGGGGGTGCGGTGGGGGTGGATAGTGGGGTCTGCACCAATCAGCATCCTCTGCCACTCAGCCATGTAAATCAAGCCCTGGGTATCAGTCGCACTCTGCCGCTTCCTTAAGTGAGTGGAGCTAGGAAGCGACTGGCGGCAGCGGGTCAGATGGATCTTATCCTCTTAAATGCTAATAGCATTTCTCCATTCTCTTCATTAGCGCCATGCCATTATCAGTAATTTGTGCCCCCCCCACCACACCCATGCCCCCCTCCTCCTTTTGTGGCCCCCACCCCGGCACTCCTAATGAATACTTGTCATCGAGAGGTCTCAGATGGAAAGACTCAGAGAGAGAGGGAGAGATTTAGCGTGATTGTTTCAGGGCCTTGGCTCCTCTGAGAAATTGCTTGTAGGTGTCTCATAGATGTCACACATAAAGAGGTGCAACATCAGAAAGCGGTTTAATTTGGCACCCGCGCACCTCGCCGCAAACTGACACCGCAAACTAATTGGACGCTCATTTAAATAGCTCGGTGGAGATTGTGCTGTTATTTATTTATTTACATATTTATTTGTTGGTTTCTTGTCTTCCATAAGTGCCTTACATTAATCCCCTGCCACCTTTCTCATTCTCTGGGACCCCGTTCTGAGCTGTACCCCTACTCATCTGGCAATCAGTACTACCCCCCCGGAGTATGCCCGTGTTGAGGACACATGAATAAACAAATCCAGGTTGCATAAAAGGTCATTTTTAAATGATTCTTTTGAAATTAAAATAAATATCAGGCGGTCGCAGGAAATGGGGAGCCCATTCACGGGGACATAGATCCTTGGCTTTCTGTTGATTCTCATTACGTGCACACACACACACACACACTAATTTGATGCCCCCAGCCACCTCTCTTTAGCAAAATCAAGGCTTTAACACACATGTTAATAGAGAATTTGCAAGGGCAGTGAGGCTAATATGCAAAATCAGAGAACTCTCCACGCTATGAAAAGCAGCATATGTTGTGGGTATGGCAGACAAGAGTGCCTGTTGTCTCATGCAGGAATCATTGTACTGTAAGAGGGAATGAAAGGGGAAGATGGACACAAATCCTAATATGGGAGGGGGGGGGGCTTCCTTTTATCTATTTAAGATAATGTACCTAATTTGCATATTAGCATCAGCTCTTAATTTAAAAAAATTTATAAACATTTGAAATGTTAGACTATTGTTTTTAGCTAAGCGGTGATAATCAATGTGTTTTTCTATTTTCTCCAAAAATATGTGGTTAAATATATCTAATGTAAACACTAATTACACTAAAGTGTAATTATACATTGAATACTGGTCACTAAAAATACTGACCAGTCTGGCTAACAGATTTTCTTGTTATTTTGAGAGATAAACTTCTGTTTGCAACAGTTTGGGAAAATGTATTAAAAGTGGATGTGTTGGGTTGCTAATCGAAAGGTCAGAACTCTTCATTTACCCAGACAACGACTCATAAACGGCCTCACTTTAGTATTGTCATCGACGGGGGATAAAAAAAGGCAGCAGGCAGTTGAATAGTGACTATGTATTACAGCCATATTAGCCTTGCGTTGGGTTCAGGGACACGCACGCACACACACACACACACACACCTTTTTTTATGGACATCTGGGGTAGAGCCTTTGTTTGCCATCGTGACCCATCTTTAGATTCATATTCATTTTCATTATTCTGCTCTTTCTCCCGTTCTCACACTCGCCCTTGCTCATTCTCGCCCTGTGTTCGCTTGATTAGCTCAGCCTCGGCTGCTTGTCCTCAGCAGAAGGCTGCTTCGTGACCATTTGCAGTCAGCTGGAGTGGCTTATGTGTGTGTGTGCGTGTGTGTGCGTGTGTACACGTGTGTGTTGGTGGTGAATGGCCATGACCAGGCAGACAGAATAGAGGTATACCTGAATAACGCTAATCAACATGGAACAGAGTGTTGATTCTGCTATGGTGAGGCTTGACCCCAGTGTATATGTCTATACATGCAGAGTAGAGGGAAAAAAAAACCCACAAATTATACGTTCATTTATTTTACTTCTCTTGTGCTACTGCTCTTTCAGGTGACAGACATTGCTGATGCCATGATTGTGAAGCAACTGTTTGAGACGTTGTTCCAGACAAGCGTTGTAATGGTGGCCACTTCCAACCGACCTCCTGGTGATATGACTGTTCATATCAATCTCTATCAGATTTGTATGATATTATGAAATGCTTAGTTCAGTTAGGACTATAATAGCCATATGGATGTGCCTGTAGAATGTCTCCTCAACTCTCTCAGCCTTGGACCGCCCAAGTAATCTGTAGGTTTGGCCGTGAGAATGCAATACCTAGCTACCCTCATCTCAAATTCATCCTTAATTTAATCTTAAAGTCAGTAACTAGTCAAACCTGTTCCCATTGTTTTGAACCACGTAAGTACTGAATTACATACTGCACAATACATTACTACAGCTAGTGCAGATATGTTTCTTGCTTACCTTGTTATATATTTTTTTTCTTCTTTTAAATCCAGGAATGTTCTCTGTCTAAGCATGCCCTATTTCAGCAATATACTTAACATTTAGATACAGTTAAAGTTGCAGTTAAAGTTAAACGTAATTATGTTCACACCTGGTGGCTGATTTGTGCAACTACAGCAATTGTCTTTTTTGCTGCTTGGCAAATACATACTACTGTAGCATAATTAAGAGGCACGTTCTTTACACAACATTGACACTCATTTCCATCGATACATGTCTCTAAAACATATTTAAACATGAATGTTCAGCAGACCTATAGTTATTGCCATCTTATACATCCTCCGAGCGTATACCAGTAGGCAACAACACTAATGTTGGAACAATGGCCAAATTGATACAGAAACATAATGCATGTACAACCATGTACACTACAGTAATTGCTGCAGACTGTACATTAATTTGATAATCATTGTGTTGTTGTTGTTGTTGTCTAGTGTAATTGCACCAAAGGATTGCAGGCAGTCATTGTTATGAATCAGTTGATAAGAATCTTTTCAAGCGTCTGGGTACAGAAAAAAGGCGCATTAAGTCCAGCAGGTTTATACCAGTAGACGTACTGCGGAATACCAGCAGTGAAATGTTTAACAACTTATATCATTTGGTAGACACTTCCAATTCACAGACTGAATTCCCTGTTTGCAGCAATTAATGAAGAAAAGATAATTCAATACTCCTCTCACAGATTAGAAAAGGACACCGTCTCGAAAACAAACTTTGATGTTGCATTTAGCGCCAAGGTTGTGGAAACAGAAGAAATGGGTGAGGAGAGTCATCGAGGTGCAGATGAAGGCACTGATCGCTCTCGCTTTCATGAGCATCCCATTGGCCTGTCTCTCTCACTCTCTCCAGCTCCTCTTCATCTTTGTCTTCATCGCCGTACATCTCACTTTATCGTTCTCTCGTACCCACGTTGCGGCGAAGACGTTGAGTGGGCCGAGGAGGTGGATGGCGGGAAGAGCGGCTCTTGTAGACAATGATTGGGCTTCTCTGACATTTACCCGCTATTAAGAACAAAGCGTCAAACCGTGCAAACTTGATAGAGAGACCTGCTTGTTTTTTAATTACACGGTTAATGGATCACTAAAAGCTTTAAGAGACAACTGGACATGAAAGGCATACATTTTTAATCTTTATTGATGGCTCAGACGCCGGCATCAAAAGCCCTGAAGTAGGTTATGTGACGGGGGTTAAGATGATACATTTTTGTATCCAGAGTTCAAGTAGTTTTTTTATTTAAAATTGTTTTGGTCCTGTAATATTGTTGTTAATGGAGTTTGATGAGGTTGAAGAGTACAGGGTTATGTTTGTTCCTGTGAACAGTTATTATTAATTGATGCTCGGTGTAGACTAGGCTTTTTAAATTGCTTTCAAAGTGCCTCTCGCTATGCGCTGTTGTGGCTACGATGTTGTGCAACAAAACGCTGAGTCAACTTTATGTCATTCAGAAATTGTCACAACGTGGGCCTTTTAACGCCCACAGCTGCAATAATTATCTTCCATACAAACAATATATTAATGTGTAGCAATTATCAAGCTAGCATTTTGTCTTTGTTATGTAGTTTAGGCTTAAGCCAAAACGACTTGGATGCATTTACAACTGTAAAGGGCTTAAGCCTGCTTGTGTGTGTGTGTGTTTGTGTTTGTGTGTGTGTGTGGGGGGGTGTTTGTTTGTTTGTACCTATGTAATTGTGTGTCTCTGTGTGTGAATCCCTCTCTGTTTTATCTATCTGGGATGCTACTTCAGATGTAATTTGTTCTAGCCAAGCTAATTGAAGCCTCTATTCAATAAGCCGCTGCGGACATTGTCCTTGCTGAAAAGGCGACAGTCCTTTCTCCCGCCACCATTGTTTGGGAATGTAATGAATTTTATGCTGCTGCCGCTGTCGGTAGAGAAATCCATTTTTCTCTCTTGGTCCCGGTCCTTTTGTCCCGCTTCCCCACCTATCCTTCAGTTCATCAATAGCCACTTTATCTGCCAATCTGTGGCAGGGGAATGACATTATTAGGAGGCTAAACAGCAGCTCTAATAAAGGCCCTCCCCTCCTCTTTCAGATCTGTACAAAAACGGACTTCAGAGGGACACCTTTCTGCCTTTCATCGACGTGCTGAAGGTAAAGACAAAGTCATCCACATCTCTTTATAATTTATTCATATGTTTGTTGCATGCGCTCCGTTGTGCACGCAGAGGCAGCGTGCACGCGTGCGCACACACACACACAAGCACATTTGTACGCACGCGCACACCTCTGTCCCTCTGTGTTTCTGTGCCTACCCAATTTGCTCTTGTGCGGTTTGTTAGCAGGATGTTACACGCGGTGTCACAAAGCTGGCTTTGATCGTAGAGAGGGGGAGAGAGGGAGAGAGGGGGAGAGAGGGAGAATAAATGGGAGAGGGCCAGCCGATCAGAGTGACGGTACTGGCCAACTTGCATTTCAAAAGTGTGCGGAGGAGGGAAAAGGGGTGAGAAGCGGTGCAGTACGCAGGTTAGCGGCACTAGCGAGCGCTACTTTGCAATTTAATAGCATTATTGTAAGTAGGGAGGACCATTATCCTGCCTGTCTGCTTGGCAGATGATCACTGATGTGTTTTGGAGTGATCGTGATCATTCATTTCATTTAGCATAGGATGAGGGGAGCATTCTTGCACCTTTTATAGGTATTTAAAAGGGAGGCAAGCGTTATCTAACTGGATTTGTAAACACGATGGGGCTGCTTAATTAACTGCTCCGCTCGTAACCGAACGCATACAGGTAATCATGAGTGCAGTTTGTGTAACTGTGATTAAGGGCTTTACAAATAAGCATGACTCAATTTAAACCTGGGGCCTCATTACAGAAATAAATCATGCAGAGCTGCTTGTCTTTTCTTACGTTTCAAAGGAAAAACTCCACAAATATAATTTAAGGAATGTATATATACGGAAAACATCAATTATATAATATTCTGTACATTTTCTAAACACAGATTAAATGCATTTAACGCCGTCCATCACGTTACTGTGGGGAAATCAATTACTCCGCTACTCCCACAGACTAGATGGGACTGTTGCCTTTCCCCACACCCTATCCTGCCCCTTCACACTTGCGTTCTCTAATCCACCCCTGTCAAGGCCCTGAATGCCTCTTGTGCCTTCCTGCCCCACACTGCCTCCTCTCTTTCAGACTCCCATGTTCTCCTTTGTCAGACCACCTGGTTTCTTGGGACGGTGGGGCTTCGGGGGGGGTGCAGTGGACCTTCCATAGTGACCCAGTCTGCTCTGCTTTAGCAGGGTCACCCCACTCAGTTGCTGACCCTTAATAGATTGAATTAAAGCTAGTGAGCACGGCTAGTTCTCTCTGACTCTACTTCCATGTGGGGTATGTATGCCTGAGTGTGTTTCTATAGCCAGGGATTGTGTGAATGAGGGTGTTTAAGGAGAAAATAGGCCCTGACCTCTCCTACCTACGTATCACCTGGGCTGGTAAAGGGTAATCCGTCCCGTTTCCTCACGGTTGACATCTTTATCAAATCATTGACTTGTGATTAGAACCCCATATACGCACCTCTTCTACTTTTTATAGCTGCTTTTTTCTCGTATTAATAAGTCAGACAGTTTTCACCTCCGTTTAATGTTATTGTTGTGGTGACGATAATTCATCGATATAATGAAAGGCTTTGCGCTTGTAGCTCTTTATAATCTGCTGTCTCCGTGTAACTAGGCCTAAATATAGCATATAGCATATAGCCTCGATAGAAAATAGCTTTAAATGCGCAAAAAGGTCAGGAAGTGTAACAAAGCTGTTATTGCTACAGTTAGAATCCGGACATCTGCTGATAAATCATACTAGTTCAGCATTGCTTTTGAAATATCTGGTTGTTCGGCTGTTCATATATTCACTGCTTGATTGATTAATTTGTTCATGTTGTAATGTATCCATAAATACTATATGCTAAATACAAGATATTAACACAATTTAAGCATATCTTAACCATATCTAAATGCTTACTAAGAGGTCATTATTTGCCGTGGTCGTACTTAGAAACCTTGTGTGACGACAACCCCTTCATCAATTTTGACTATCTGCATGTTTTTCCACCCTCTTATTCTATTATGTTGATTAATTGCTATTTACTATAGTAAAGCCTTTTGAAAAAGTAAATATATAAATAAATGATTGGCATAAGAGACCAATTGAAGAACTAGAGTAGTTTTGGTCCTCCAGTGGAGACCTTGGTGCTAAGGACAGCCCATGAAGGGCTCTCTACCCACGAGTTCAAATCACATGAATGTTGATATTTCATGACTGCCATTGTCCTTCCCTGCATTTAGTGGTGGGACAATGCTGTGCTCTGTGTGCCTCGAGGGCATACCTCACTGCTTTTATATCGGTAGCTCACTGCTCAAAGTCTGTGTCATTGGAAGGAGCCAGGTCACTTTGTCCGCACTACAAAGTTTGAAATATATTTGTAATGTTTGCCTTCAGTTTTCCAGTTAGTTCTAGAGAGGCTTTAGTTTGCAGTACAGGTTTTATCTTAATTGTTTTGTTTGTGTGTGTGTGTAACATAACCACTCGCAAGACCAAATATAAGACAATATTGTCTATTATCTTATCTTACAAATGGTAATACTGTACTGTATAGTTCTCATTTCCAGTGCTCAACTTGAAGTTTATCTAAACCTTTACTGAGTTTAGTTTATTGTTGCTTTAATAGTTAGGATGAACCCTAGAATGTCATTCTAACCAGTGTACAGATTCCAGGCAGATTCCATTTTATTTACACGCAATTGTAAATTGTTAGAATTTATTTATTGAGATGTTAAAGCTGACGAGCAGAACTGTATTTTCATTGGAGAAGACCAACAAAAAGGCTTTCAGCGAGAGAACAAGAAATGACATTATTTTTGACTATATTCAGACTAGTGTGTATTGGCACATGACCTGTCTTGTGTTTACCGATGACTATAAACGATACAGCCTGTGTTGGTCAACAAGACAGCAGAGCTACTGAGAGTCAAGACTGTATACATTAGAGGTATGTTTAGAAGATATCAAGTGGGAACTTTTTTTTATTGGTTGGTGTGGATGCCAGTGGACTTGGATCAAGACAGCTAGGGCCCACTCACTCAAAAGGTTTGATGTTTCCCTGTTTCATGTCACCAATAAGCCTAAACTCTACACTACCTGTTATAGTACTCACTGTACATTGCGTTAGATAAACGTGTCTTCTAAATGTCCGAATTATATCTTATCCCCCTTATTACTTACCCTTATTTTTTTTCAATTGTTCTTATAAGTTCCATAATTGTATTTTCAGTTTAATGTTGGTATTGTTAGTTGTGTCAAGGTACATAAATGTTTAATCTTCTCACAATAATTGTGTTAGGGCACTGTTACACAATTACCCCTCCTTGAAGGCATAGCGCCCTATCTTGCACCCGCCTATTCTTTGCAACACAGCTAAATTAGTCTTGACAGTTAGCCTTGAAGGGAGCAGGCTAGTTCAGATGCATAATTTACCTTGGATACTCAGCAGGGATTCCTCTTTACCAAAGTACTGGAACAGAACTCTCACTTAAATTAGTGAAACATATAGAAATAAGCCTGGATTTTCCATTATCTGGCTTGATGCAATACCCCCCTGGAGTCCTGCTGCCAAAATATGTTTTTATAAGATGGGTTCTCCTCCCTCTTAGCACCGACAATACATCTCATACGCAGAGATAGGGCACTTGTCAATGCAGATATCAACATAGAGAACTTTTCTTTAAGTAAAAAATATGTATTTTATTTAGACAAACACTCCAAAATGTATTTTACAAGGAATAAAGTGTTATGTCAATTCCAGGCACATACTGATAAGGTTAAGTAGTATGTTTGAAAATATATAACCTAGTAAACCAGTATTATAAGAATAACACATGTATCTATGTAACCTACATGGTTATGTCGGTGTGAAATTAACAGAGGTAAAAAATATATACAGTATATATATATTCTGAAAACCAAACAGTGCATTATATGCTTCACAGAATTGGGTGAATGTGTCACTTACATGGCTTGGGTCGGTCTCCTTGTCGTCCAAAGCTTCAACTTGTAGGTATTTGGCTTATCAAGAAGAAAATGTACTTCTAAACACAGCATAGGATAAGGTGTGTTGAGAGCTTAAGCTAAAACCAAATAAGCATTAGCGTTGATCAACCAGAGCTTTGCCCCATATATATAGAAAAAGAAGCCGTTATGAGACCGGAAACGTTCTCATAGAAAAACATGTATATAGAATGTGATAAACACCACAACATAATATAAATTAAAATAACATTTTAAGTACACTAATCATGATAAATTCTATGAAAACAGAAAACCAGAATGTATTATAATCCATTGTTAAATGATGCTCACTGCTTTTAAACATTTAATGTAGTAAACTAAATGTAAACTAAATGTTTAAATAGGAACAGGGCTTGAGATACTTAGGTTTAAATTAAAGGCAGGGTTAGTCATTCTCCAGAACACTTGCTATCTTCAAGCTCAATATCAAAAACTTCTCAGAAGCTCCGCCCCACACATTGAAACACATTGCGAAGCCAAGCAGCATTGTTGTTGTCAGTTGTGTTCAAAATCGCGACTTTGTTTATATTCATATTTACAGAGCCAGGGCTGTGTACAAGTATTGGATTATTATCGAGAACGTTAAGCTAGTGGAATGAGAGGAGATATTTGGTGAATGTCACAAAAAGTGTTAGCTTACATTTAGTTTGCAATAGCTGATTAAAGGACATTTCCTAACTTGGTTGGCAGTGGTGCGGGGTGAAAGGCTGCTGGCTAAAATCCTGTTGCCTCCTGCCCAAGTGTATAGTTGTCTTTGAGAAAGACACTTAACCTAGGGCTCAACATTTAAGCAATTGTATGTACTTGTCCCCTCGGACAAGTTAATTTGTCATTCACTTGTCCGGGAGAAGAAAATAGTTTACATTTTACTAGTGTGAATGCCTAACTGCACCCACCGGGAGTAGTTAGCCTAATTGCTGCATGTCACCTTGCATGGCTATCATAACAAATGGTGTGTGAATGTGTTTGAGAATGGGTGAATGTCAGGCAATAAATGTACAGTGCTTTGAGTGGCCGGTAGGTTGGAGAAGTGCTATAGAAATTGCAGTTCATTTACCATAACTTGTTAGGTATTCTGCCTCAATGTAAGAGTCGCTTTCTTATGTTAAGCAGACAGACAATTTATTCCAAACAATTGTTGCTTTTAAGGGTTTATTTCCAGTTAATTGAAAACGTATATGGAATTCTATAAGAAAAGAAAAACAATAAATGGAGGCGCTACAGCCACGTCCCCTTCTACAATAAGACACATTTAGCCATATATCAGGAAACAGGAAAGCTAGTAAATCTATTCAACACAACAAACATCATGTAAGACAAGCACGTTCATCACGTCTCGCTGCTCAGAAGAAAGGAGCCATGATAGGGTCAATAGAGATGGTCATTGTGGATATATCCTCCTGCTTGAGCCAGGGGGTACCTCAGCCAACCTGTGACAGATCAGAAATCAAAGGCTTGGTCACAGAGTTGTTATCCCAGAAAAGGAGGTCTCTGGACCCTCCAATCTAAGAGGTAGGGCCTTTTGAAGAGGGGAGGAGCAGCCTGAGGTAATACAGTGCAATACAATACAGTCTGATGCTTTTATAGGGCGAGAAGATATATCAAGTGCTTGGCCTAGACTCCCACCAGTCTGCATTTGAAGGTGACGTACCAATTAGACTGATTTGTCTTTTTTTTAGTGGTAACCATTTTTGTAGTTCTAATTTCACCCATGTCACCAGAGAATGAGAAGTGGAGAATGCTGGTGGATATTATAGCACACACAAGTTGTATGTTGGCAATGGCATACTGTAAAGCACAGCATTAAAACATGAAAACAACTAAACATGAACCTAAAAAGTGTTTAGATTATGTTGTGTATTCTCCTGCCTTGTATCATGATCAAAGATGCTGGAGCTTGAGCATGTATACGTCCTCTGGGAGACCAACACCCAGACCACAAGACTCCTGTTGCACTACGTGTTGTTCGTGTTGCTATGGACACTTACTGCACAGTTTGTTGTCGCAGGCATTAGGACAATCTCCACAAGAAGGTCCTCTCTTGTAGGGGTTTCGTATTTGGTAGTCAACACTGGAATGTAGGCCAGAGCATCAAATAGTCAACATGATAGCAAACACCCAGATAGGGAAGCTAAAGCGCATAGCACATTAGATGGACATTTCTAAGGTTTTATTAATAAACCTACAATTACGAGACGCTGTCTGAATGGATTGCCCTGCCATCAGTCTTTGTGTTTCTATTTTTTATTTAACCAGGCAGATTAGTAAAGAAATTTTTTTTATTTTCAAGCATGGCCTGGCAAGAAGAGGAAGGGGCCACAATGTGTAAAATAAAAAATGTGGTGAACAAAAATAAATAAACATTGACAAAGAAAAATAACTGACTGACTGAGATGTAATTTATACCAAAGAAGTACTTTTAGTTCCTATTCCGTATTCCGTATGTTCCTTATTTGGTGTTTCATAAGATTGTATACTTTTTATTATATACATTGTATTATTTTACTTACAGCGGACAATAGTGTCAGACATAGTACTTGGATTTGGAGTTGGGGCAATTTGCCACAGCATAGCCAATTTGGCTCGAACTGTACGACACAAGCTGTGAACAATGAAGAGAACTTAAACAGAAGGCACACAAGTCAATATTCTTGCATTACAGTGTTGGTCCATGTGTATATTACATATTTACCTATGGCATTTTTCTGATTATTTTTACAAACAGACTGAGAATTCAGTCGCACCTGTGCGTAATGTCCGACCACGCCTCCATTGATCGAACCGACTCCGTAGCGCCAGTGTTTCTCCTCATCGTACCAGGACTGGATGGCATCACTCCAGTTGGCCTTGGTGATAGATATGTATATGTTCTCCCCACAGCCATTGCCTACAGCAAGCAGAAAGCAATTTGAGATTTCAGTCACCGTGCATGGCAACGCAATAGCAAAGTTACTTGACTACAGACATCGGTACTTTCAAACATCTGTTTGAAAGTAAAATGCCCCTAATCTAATAATTACTTTGCACATCCATCTCTAAGTAGATTGTTGTGGGCATTGTGTTTTGACACTTCATCGTCTTAAATGACATTCTGTTGCTATACAGTATGTAGTATGTCTGGCACAAGTATTGTTGTTTTAGATACATAATTACTAATCCAGATGTTATCTGATATTACTGCTGTACGTGTTCATGACTGGGAACTAGATGGTTTCCAACTTCGAAGTAGGAGGACATTTTCAAAACCCAGACTTCTCCGATATTTAGATCGGTGAGGTCTCTCAAAACATCTAAGCAGACATTCTCATTTCAGTTGGTGTATGACATACATGAAATACAGCGGGATAATAGGAAGCTAACTGTCAGACTCGTGCTAAAGCAGCACGCTAAGCATGGGTGTCCATTGTTCTGACCACAACCATTTCACTCTGAGGTATAAGGTTCGTGTTCAGAAACATTCCCTGTTCCCTTTTGAAAATGAATGCACCTTTTGCTCTGGCTCTTAATGTAGTCTGTGTCTAGAGCAGGGGTTCTCAAACATGTTTGTGCCAAGCCCCACCTAGAGAGGACTAATCTATTTAGAGACCCACCAAACACCAAGAACCGGCAACGTAATTTTCTAAAACCTTTCAATTTTCGCTAATGCTACACCTGTGTGTGCAGCTCCAGAATCTATGGTGTGCAAGCGGATAAATAGGATGTCATCCAATCAGGAACTAGTAGGCTACTTTGCTACTCACGACCAATGAGTGGAACAACAGCGATAGTAAAGCGCGGATTCCTTTCATTGATATTCTTCATTCATTCAATGGCCGCTTGCAATTTTCACGACCCACTCACTTTCCACACAGTGACCCACAGTTTGAACACCACTGTTCTGTATATGGTGACTTACTCCTGAGCTGTCTTCCGGGGCTGCTTTTCATGGAGCAGGTGTCGGCCCATTTCTGAGCATTGGCTCCAGCCTCACTGTTCCAGCTCTGTGGAGACAACAAGAGGTAGTCGACGTCATAAACACACGTGTAACCTACCCATTATATTAGTGTGTTATGTCATATCGTATTTGGTATGATATGCTAGTGACTATATATGGACAATATTGTTTATATAGTAAATATCGCACCATTCATGTCCAGCCAACCGTCGGTTGGCTGGACTCCTCTCCTAATGGTGTTGTGCTGGTTGACGATTTCATCTTGGTCTGCAGATGACTAAGTGATAACAGTGATGGTAAACGATAGTTTAAAACACTATACACACTCACCACTTTCCATAACTGTGATATTGAAAGATGAGAGAGAAGAAATATTGATGTATTTGCATTTCAAAGTTGGAAAACAGTTTCATTTCACTCTAATATTTTCTAAATATTTAGTACATCTGATGAAGGTAAACTATACTATACTATATTAGTATACTAATTAACTTAAAGCAGAAAATAAAAGGTATTTAACAACATTGACTAAATACATATTTATATACTTTTGGTTCTCTTTCTGCCCTGCTGTTTTGTAGAGGCTGATGTTAAAGACCAAAAGTAATCACTTACCATTTCCAGTCCATGCACCCCCTTGGTGAGAAGATCCAGGGCAAACAACAACACAATAGCGTGCATGGTCAGACAAATAACATCTGCTCTGTGATCAGACAGGCCTGTTATATACTCCCCATGAACACACCAACACGTGAGTATGTAGACCACACAATCTCATGTTTGTCCAGTGTCCTTGATCGTTTTTAGACAACACAATTGTTTATGTCTTCAAATTGTGGCTAGGATAAAGGGTCAGTCATCATTCTACATAATCACATTCTGGTGGTAAGCTCGAAGATACAGTATAAGAGAACAACTAAATCTAAGTGTTATGTGCCACTATTGATAAGACTAATAAATGTAACTAACATTGAGGTCACTGATAAGGTTGCCTCCATACATGGCACATGTTCAGTACACAGCAGGACAAACTTATCTACAGTATACCCTTTAACCATACAATATGTAATGTAACACATTTAATGCAAAGTCGACAAAACAATCAATAATATTGTGAAAACACACACCTATGTCGCAGACCTGTTCCAGATTGTTTGGTTATGATATGCAGGGGATTTTATAATAATAAACTTTATTTATATAGTCCACATGTTGGGACAGAACCAGTAAACAATGTGAGAAACAGTTGACAAAAGTGAGAATATGTGAATTAACAGTGTGGAAAACTTTGAGAAATCTGGAGGGTATAGTGACTATCTTGTTGACATGCAGGGCCATCATGGAGGAGTGCGAGGCCTTGGAATGCATGCGTATGAATCACAGTCACACGCTCAAGTTCTATTTACCGCACGTGTATCTCAGTACAATACATTTTTAGAATAATACAGCAGCGTCATGCACAGCACATCATTGTCGCAAATACTTTTTGCTATTATCGTCTTTCAAAGAAAACATAAATAAAACTGACATCAGAGCGCAGCTGACTTGATCAATGCTGAACGTTTCAGGTCTTCTGATTTTAGACCAGCATCATACACACACACATACACACAGCCAGTCACATCGGAAAACTAAATGATGTAGCCTAACAAGATTGAATTAAAGTAGGCTAGGTGCGGCGGCTATTTGATTAAAAACAAAACACACATATTTATCGCTGGGTCATAAAATCCACAGCTTCTACAAAAATGCTTGTTGGATGCTTGGTTACAGTGCAGGCTAGTAAGTCGTATAGCGTATACTGGCATTTTCATTTTAGATTGTTTAATTTACAAACTGTCTGAACCAGCATAGCCACAGCCGGGGCTCCAATATGGACGCAGAATGCAGGTAGCCTATGTCAGAATACTGAGCGAGCATAAGTGTCTACCTTAAAACACATAGTGTAGGCTGTATGGGTGTCCCGTGATATTTCAGTGTATCCAAATAATCCTTGGCACAGGTTTCAGAAAAGTGTAAGAACTATAGATTTTGTCTAGGTAGGCTAACTGCTCTCTGTGTTGTAAACACTTGAATGTGGATGTAGGGGTATGTAGACGTCAAGTTTGGAGACTTCTTTTTATTGGTAGAGTGGGGGTGTTGGGAGGTTTGGGGTGGCTGCCGGTGGGGTCTTGGATCACGAAAGATGGGGCCCTGCACTCAAAAGATGTTTCCCCAAGAGGAGCAGCCGAAGGCTGGAGGAGGTTGTGAGAAAGACCCCTCCGAACAAATCAGACCCAGCCCTCTGCAGCCACACTTTAAGGGAATAGATCATTAGGTGTAATTAGGGTGTTCACATTGTTACGTACCCCCATCATCCATGAATGAATAAAATCACCAGATTCAACTCTCTCTCTCTCTCTCTCTCTCTCTCTCTCTCTCTCTCTCTCTCTCTCTCTCTCTCTCACCAGCTTCCCCAGTTAGTGAAAACACTTTGATGTCATAAGAGTCGTCCAGCATAAAGGCACTTTTTTTTAAAGCTTTCTCCCCCCCCCACACACACACACTCTTTCTCTAGCTCTCTCGACCCCTCTATCCCTTCGATCCTTTTTTTTTTTTTCCCCGCCATCCCTGCCACACAAGGCTGTAAGACACACACACGGATGAATGAACGACAACCTCCCCTCCCTGCACCCCACTTTCCACCCCCCCGCCCCCCCAAACGGCCCTTCTAACTCTTTCAGTCTTCCCACCCTGCGTCTCTTTGAGGCCTGGTCAATTCTCTCGGCCAAAAAAAAAAAAAAAAAAGCATCAAATGTTTTCTGCTGCCGGGTAATGAGGGACTGGACCTCATCAGAGCTCAGTAGTCAGCTATCCTTTGCTTTTGTTGGTCGCTCAATGGCGCCGCGCTCATTGAAAAACTCAAAAGCAACTTTTTGAGGAGCAAAGGATAGAAAGAGAGAGAGGGAGAGAAAGAGATATATATATGACATGGAGGGAGCAGGGAGATGCAGTGAGAGTGAGAGAGAGAGAGACCCTTTGTTTCCATGCTAACATGCTGTCCAGGGGCGAGCGACAGGCAGCTCACACAATGGAATGATTTGAGCTACATGTTGCTTGGGTGACTTTCTTCTCAAGCGTCTGTGATTCTCATGTCAGACGTCTTTTCTGTCGGCCCTCTCCTCTATTCTGTGCACGCCTGCATTCGAGCGCACACACACACACATACGCGCTCATCAGTGCATGGGTGTTTCTAGTCCTAAAATGTGGTAGTAAATCTTAAAAAGGACACATATTGATTTGTGTCTGGAATTGCCCCTATGGTTGAAACTAACTTTTGAAAACCAACTTTTGAAAAAGTGGCTCGCATTCCTCTCTACTCCTCCCCTTACACTGCTCATCGGCTTACACCGTTCTCTGCCCAACCCCTGACAGTCACATAATTGTGTATCAAACATCAGTTGAACAGCTGGGGCAGAAATGTGTGGTTCTGGGGGTGCTACAGTGTAACTTGAGTTGAGGAACTTTAGTCAGTCAGAATGAAGTGGCCCTATAGCATAATGGGAGATAACATGAGGTGATGTGACTTACCTCTGAAGTATGCAGATTGCCCACCATACGGTATAGGAGCCTCTGTGGTAAGTGGGAGTGGGGGGGTGCGGACTTAAAGAGAGGAGGAGGGAGACCAGAATACGTAGGCGGATGAAATGTGTGCGAAGTGAGAGCTTGACAATCCCTTCGAGATGAATAATCAAGTAATGACCCGCGAGGCCGCAGCCTCATCTGATTATAAATAACTGACGGAATCATCATCGCTGATTGTGTTTTCATTCCCCCTTTCCTTTTCTCCTGCTCTTATTTTTCAACCGCCGCGCATCCGCAGAGAGAGTGAGTCCCATGTAGTCTATAGGTAAAGACCAACTATAAGTCGGGGGGATGGAGGGGGGAGGGGGTGTCAGAAGAAAAGACAAGCGTGGTCCCTAAGAAGTGGCGGCAGCGTTGACGAGGTTTTTTTTTTTTCTCTTTCTATTTTGGAGGGACTATTTACCCGTCGGTGGCAGTGGCGAGGCCACGGAGGGTTGATGAAATGACACCTCCCTTTTGTGCGCGGGGGAGGGCGAGTTTGTCAGGTTGTTATTAAGCCTGATTCAGCCAATTGGCTCAGAGTGGGAACCCCGTTTATGCGAGTGGACGCCGAGATAAAAAGTTGACAGCGGAGAAGAATAGAGTATTTCCGTCCCCTTGCTTTGTGGTGATTGCTAATTATCCCACAGCTCAAGGTGGCCAGTGGCAGAAATTCACTGATTTCATAATTTGCCCGAGCTGTCATTGAATCCTCGCTTGCCGTCCTGGCGGTGGTTTGAATTGGGTGATATGCAATTCTTTTCTTTTCTCTGATAGAATGGTGGAGATGATGATTATAGTTTGCGCTGCACTCACTGACACGAGGCCTGTTGACATTTTACACTCCGCGGAAGTTTGAACTCTGCGTCGCGAGTTTGCCCCGGCGAAGATCAGTTCAATAGACAGACGAACAATGCTTCATCCCGATAACATGTTTAGAAGCAAATGAGCTGCTCTAACACAAGCCAGGGAAGTAGAGTTCAGGCCTTAAAAGTTAACTTCTGTGCACATTGGATGTCTGCCCTGTAGTAGGCTAAGTTAAAGCTGCATAGGGTATGCATATAGGGCATTAATGGGCCTGTTTGAAACACAAGTGCACTCTTTACATGTTTTATTATTTAAATATATGTATGTTTTTAATTTTAACATACCGTATTTTTATTTTCAATGTAGTTGCAGAGATCGCTTTGGCTTTGAGCTCTTTCAGAGTGCCGGTACATTTGCCTATATGCATGTTAGGAAATAACTGTTGCATCAAATCCAAGGGGTCTCATGTTATGCTGTTGGTTTCAGTTGGGTCTGTGAAGACCAATTACATATGAGACACATAAGAGTTAAAAGTACATGTTTTATCATATAATATATCATATGCAGCTTTAATTCACTTTAACACTGAAGTTCACCCCCTGGTTTTAACATTGAACATGAACATTATTTACATTCCTACATTGTGTCCTGTGCGCGTGTGTGTGTGTGTGTGTAGGATCACTGTCGGACTATCCACCTCGACTCTGGGATTGACTACAGAATGCTGTCATACATGCAAGTCATACATACTATAAATACTGCAGTAGTTGCTTTTGTCTGTAGTCTGTGTGTATGTTTGTAGCACATAAAAAGCATGTATGTGGGTTGGGTTTTAAAAAAGAAAATTAAATTACGTTACCTTTAAAATAAAAAGGCGAGCCTTGCGTCCACAGCACACGCACGCATGCATGTGCTGCGCACACACACACGCACGCACACGTTGATGCACAATGTTCTGTTTATATGTAGACACACAGAATGTGAGTGCATCAGCTGTTTGTTTGATTTTTTTTTTTTTTTTTTTTTTTTTTTTTTAGCGGGAAGGAGAAGGCAAATAGATGGATGAATGGCAAGCCTCAGTCTGTCTTAAATAGAAAGAACTGCATTACCTTGAGGCAGGCATGAATAGGAGAATCAATAGAAAATGAGAAAATGGCTGAGCTTGAAAAGCTAGTTTGCTATTTCTTTTGCTCATTGTACATACGGAGTTAGACGCACATGCTGACGCACGCACGCACGCGCAAACACAGTATGAATAACACTGCTGTTGCTCATTGCTGCACTGGAGCTTTCAAGTGCCTCTGTCTTTTCAGTGTATGTAAATAGAGCACATCTCACCCTGTTACCTGGAGTTAAAACACACACACACACACACACACACACACACACACACACACACACACACACAAGTACACACACTTTACAATCTCATTTTGATGTGCATTTACAGGCTAATGCTTGTGTTTAGAGCCCCACGTCCTGTAATAAACAGACAGTGAAAAGCTAAGTATTATTCCCTCCCTGGTTAGAGGCGGACCCTTCAGTGATGAAAATGTCATGTCTTCTATTACTTATTCTTTATGTCCATGTCTTCAGCGATGTGGACCGTGGGGCAGAGGCATACATGGATATGCTGTTTTACCACCTGGCCTCCAGACAGAAATGCGGTACAGTGGTTTATTCATCAGGGAGAAGAGGGACACAGGTGGGTGAAGTACTTTGGGGGGTTGTTGGGGGAATTGATTGCGTCCAATAGAGTCAACAGATCACTCAGGTACCTTGTTATTAGTCTCTCCTTATGGCAGCCTGCTGGCATCACAATACTTGTTAATCCTCCTGTGGTGTTGACATGATGGTTAGAAGTTAAAGTTGACAGTGGTTGCTTATTACCAGAGAGCAAAGAATCTGTGGTTTATATCTAGGCCAGTATTATCCTATATTCTTAGACACAACTATACTATACTGTATGATACATACATTACAGTATGAGAGGTTTTTGTAAGAGGGGGTTAGAAATCGAAGAACCACTCCTTGATTGCATAATGGCGCTCTTATCACCCCACATTTCTACATCAGCTCTCTGTTTGTTTTAGAACAAACTGCTCCCCTGCCCCTGAGCAGTTGCAATGGAAAACAAACAGTGAGCTAGGGCAGGAATATGGGGGGTTGTGGCCACGTTGTGGGGTGTGCTGTGCTGCAATAAAGTGTCCGATACATTTTTTGTAGCATAAAAAGGCAGTGCAGAAAAGGCAGTGCAGTTGCTGTTTTTTGGATTTGTCTACCAATCGCTTGGTTCAACGAAATATTTTATAATGATAGAAAGATGGAGCATTGTAAAGCATTTTAATGGAAGCAAAAAGGGAACGCTTCTGGTCTCCTAAGTGTGCATGTCACCAACAGCATATTGCTGTGGAGTCCCAGACAGCTATATCTACCATGCATGGCCTGAAACAAGTCAATTTATCTCAAAACATTTTGCTGCAGAAATACTGTTGTGGCCTTAGATTGATCGTAGGTACTTGGGAATTAATGTTATATACTTAAAATACCCATTAACGTCCCGAGAGATAAATAAATGACAATATTATGGTGAAGTCAGTGGAATGAATGACCCAGCTTGTCTGCATAAAAGGTGAAAGGTCGCCCCCCACCTTCCAAAAATCTATTGCGGAAGTTCTGTCAGTTGGAACGATATTCTCTCTAGTATATATCCGTAAACGTGATGCTGGGGGTTTGTCTGTTTGGTTGCCATAGCTACAGGCCCACGGGTGCTAACGGTGCAGGGCAGAGAAGTAACTCTGCAGAAGATGTGCGGCTCCGTAGCTGACTGCACCTTCCACGAGCTGTGTGGCAGGGTAAGTTCCAAGACTGCTGTTGGTCTCCCAGTTGTGTCTTTGAGTGACATACAGGATGTGCAACACATTATTTGTTGTATAGAGCGATGCACTATCCACGCTGTGATGTTTCCAACAGTACGTATTGATACTCGTACAATGCACATTGCCTTCAGAATCTTTTTTTTTTTCTTTTCTGTTTCTCTATTTGATATGTGCAACCCATAAAACCACACACTTATCTGAAATGACCTTAGACTTCCCTGTCTCCTAAAGAGCCCCTTTATTTCTCTTCGATTTATCCTCTTAAAATCCTCTGCGTTGGAATCGCTTTCCTAGCTTTTCCCCCTTTATCTGGAGCCTTTGTCTTACGTCATGTCGCTATCAGGGTCCTGCCAATGTTCTGCTCAATGTCACAGAGCCGCAGTGTTGCAGTACTGCACAAATAGTCATCGCCATTGTGCCGCTTATTGAGCGGTGCTCACAGTAGAAAGCCGACCGCCTCAGCTCTCCATGTGTGGAGAGTGTGTTTGTGTGTGTGTGTGTGTGTTTGTGTGGGATATGAGAGGTCTGAGTATTTGTGGGTGTCTGGGTTGCAGCCGGGCTAAAAGGCCCCTTCAGTGGAAATGACCAAGGACACAGCACTAACTGACGCTGACATCGGCCTTTCATAATAGTTTCCATTATGGCTGTGCTTTTATTTTTGTGTTTAAAGTATATACTGTGTATATATATTCTGACAAACAAGATTTGATATTCTTCTCATTTCAATCATATAATGTCCTAACTTACACTTTCTTATATACGTGTATTTAGGTGGTGTGTGTGTCCACGTGTGGAATGCCATTGTCATACAGTAGATGGCCCTAAACAACTGAAACGGATGGCTTGTGTTGCAGCCTCTGGGTGCGAGCGACTATCTGGAGATGGCGCGCCTGTTTGATACGGTATTCATCCGCCACATTCCCATTCTGACGTTGACTCTGAAGGACCAGGCCAGACGTTTCACCCTCGTCGACAACTTCTACGACACAAGGTAGCCGCTCCTGGCTAAGTGTCACATCCTCACTTAGCTCTAAACAAATCCCCCTTACACCCACACAGGTGTGATTGAGTTAATGTGGCTAATTAAACCTCTCTTCAGGGCTGTGCAGGCGTGTACAGACTCCACTTGATTGACATCACTCTGTCTCGCTTATGTCAGTTGGGTTGCATCTGTTGTCTGTAGGTGAGGGTGGTCCTGCTAGCAGCAGCCCCTCCGGAGCATCTGTTCAACCACCGCGGAGGAGGAGATGGACTGGACAGACAGCTGCTGGATGACCTGGGCCTGAATGTGGTACGACCACATCCACACACGTTGCACTCGCACAGGAATGTGTTCTGGCATGGCAGAAACATAGAAGTGAATGCAGAGTCTGTCTAAAACCAAACTACCTAAAACCTTGAACATATAAATATTTATTTATCGTTTGTGAGGGACCTCAGTTGACCTCAACATGCAGGCACTATTGATCATGCAATTGCACTATTGATCTGTCTAGCTGTGCTATCGAATGTTTATTTTTATGCCACAAGCTTACAAGTTATCTCGTTGAAAGGTACTCGCCATCAAGAACAACCACATTATTATTATTATTATTAACGCACCTTTCTTCAACTAATGGACATTAATATTATTTAGCCTAGAAAATCTAAATATATATATAAATATAGACTGAATAAAAAAAAACACTTCAAGATAAACCCTGCGTATAAAGCATTCCCCCATTCATCCCCTCAGCCCAGGTGAACAAACAGTGAAATGACCCACAGAACCTCCTCTACAGGAAGCAGAGGAGCGTCTGACACTGTTCACAGCCGAGGAGGAGCGCTTCGCAGGACTGTCTCCAGGGTGACGGAGATGCAGACGGAGAGCTACTGGATGCAGGGCGACCGCAGCCATGAGGAGAGCTAAGCACAGTCGCACTTCACGGCCGCCCTATAACTCCTGACTGCTCAGGCATCTTAGATCAGATGAGACCACGTCCGTTAAAATGGATTGTGAAACTATCAGCCCATAGATTATGAAAAATAGGTTTTATATTTGTATATACACGTTTTTTATTTGCATACACTTAAACATAGTACCTGCATTAACTTTTTCTTTTGGATCTGACAATGATATTAATATATTATGGATTGTTTATTATCTCTGCTAACATATTCAGCCTAGCTGGCATTCAACTGTAAAGTGTAGGGGGGGGGGGGGGGGGGGGGGGGGGGGGGGGGGG
>JAODUH010000017.1:1487638-1532542 GCA_027564835.1 Typhlichthys subterraneus
GGAAATAGTACAACAAACTTACAACAAATGTACAAAATCTTTCTAACAAGTACTTTAACAGTGTGTTAAAATGTACTGTATATTCTAATATGTGTGTCTTTTGTGTTTGTGATTTTTTTTGTCTGTGTTTTGCTGTCTGCGTCTAGAATGGCGTCTGTCATGTCTGAAGACCAGTTTCTGTGTTCAATCTGTCTGGATGTGTTCAACCAGCCAGTAACCATTCCATGTGGACACAACTACTGCAAAGCCTGCATCACGAAGCACTGGGATAGTAGTGACATGTGCAGGTGTCCAGTTTGTAAGAAGATCTTCCACTCTAAACCAGAGCTGCCAGTTAACACCTTCATATCTGAGCTAGCTGATCAGTTCAGGAGGTCAGTTGCAGTGAAAGACATCAGTTGTCCAGGCCAACAACCAGGAGAAGTTCTGTGTGACATCTGCACTGGAACCAAAACCAAAGCTGTGAAGTCCTGCCTGACGTGTGTGGCCTCTTATTGTGAAAAACACCTGGAACCACATCAGAGAGTTGCAGGCCTGAAGAGACATCAGCTGATCGACCCTGTGGACCATCTAGAAGACAGAATGTGCAAGAAGCATGACAGACCTCTGGAGATGTTCTGCAAGACAGAGGAGGTGTGTGTGTGTCAGTTCTGCACTGACTCAGACCACAAGCTCCATCTGGTTGTTCCTCTGAAGGAGGGATATGAAGGAAAGAAGGCTCAGCTGGAGCAGATGGAGACTAAGGTTCAGAAGATGATCCAGGAGAGACAGTTAAAGGTCCAGCAGATTCAGCACTCAGTAAAACTCAGTAAAGTCGATGCAAACAAAGAGATAGAACACAATGTTAAAGTCTTCACTGATCTAAAGTACTTGATCGAGAAGAGCCAGACTGAGCTCATCTCCACCATTGAAGACAAAGTGAAATCCACAGAGAAACAAGCTCAAGGCTTCATCAAACAGCTGGAGCAGGAAATCACAGAGTTAACCAAGAGGAGCTCAGAGCTGGAGAAGCACTTACACACTGAAGACATCCTCCATTTCCTCCAGAACCTCCCATCTCTTAATATTTCTCCTACTAGGGACTGGTCAAAGATCAATGTTCATCAGCCATTCTACATAGGAATTATGAGAAGAGCCCTGGATGAGATGGAGAAGAAACTGAGTATGGAGATAAAGAACCTGTGTAGAGATGATAAACTGAAGGTCATATCCAAATGTATACAGAGTATGTGACTCAGGGTGAAGAATCACCATATCACAAGAAGGCTATGGAAAAGACAATACAAAAAACAAAAAAGAAGGTCACGTACATCTCCGATCTATTTTCCAATGACAATGACAGATTGTTTAATTAGATTACATGGTTTGCCCTTTTGTATTTTCTATTTCAAACCACTGTAGATGTTTTGTCATTTCCACATATAATAAAATCAAATAAAGATATTTAACAATGCATATTATTGACCTCATTTGCTTTTATGCATAGATTTTAAATATACTTTTTATTTTATTTAGCATTAAAGTTAACAGGGATGTCCTCTATTGTCTTGTCTTGTGTCTGTATTTTACAACCTTTACAGTTCATTTGGTTTGTATTTTATGTCTGATATTACCAGATAGCTCAACATATAATAAATATATAAACAACTCATTGTTGTAATAAACAAAATTATGTAGAGGGTTTCACATGCTCGCAAGCAGAAGATAGCATTGCAGTCAGCAGGTGTCTGGAGGACCTGAGTCTAATACTGTACATGTCCTACAGCTAAAGATGTTAGCCTCTTTATATTTCTGAACATATAGTCCAATACTGTACATGTACATTCATGACATTTTGTAGTAATTGTTCTATTTATTTTACACTATTACTTGTCCTACTCTGACCTTGTTTGTTTGCTGAGCTGAGTTTGATGTAACGCTAAATGTTTGTGGCTGGGTAAGATGCAAATTAATTGCCCTATTTAAGATTAATAGTTTTCTGAATCTTAATCTGAATGAACAGGGATGGGTTTTAACGCAGAGAGCAACATTCGCTACATACTGTATGTGTATTTGACAATAAAAGTTCCTTTACCGCCTATATACATCTAAAGATGGGTCCACATCAGGTTAGCCCTTTATATTTCCAGACATATAGCCCATTATGTCCCCACTAACACATTTCTGACATATTACAGTGTGTTCTTCACCCACAGTGGTACATGCAGGTTAAGACCAGGCCTAATGTATTATGACAAGAGAGTGTTTGTGTGTATTTGCGTGATAAAGGAAAACACATTGAAAGAACAATGCATTGGCCATGTTTGGTTAACATAAGGCTGTATTGAATATTGAAAACATCTGAGGGACGTGTACTATACCTAAATTAAATCTGAGCTCTCTTCACTGCTTCATTATTTACTATATACAGTATGTGCATATCTACAATATCGCCTATTAGCATAACTGCTAAAAACAAGTACAGTAGATCTAAGAAAAGGGGCAGGTAATGAGTTGATATAACAGGTGCTAATGAATGCTTGTATTGAGGGCTCAAACCCAGACCCTCAAATTATTAATACTTCTCTATACAACATAATTACAAACATCTGAAACCAGGAGTGGGGTTTGAACCCACGAGGACACACGTCCATTAGATCTTGTCTAACGCCTTAACCACTCGGCAATCCTGGTGGACTCTTGCAATTCAACTCCATTCAATTTGCTTAATTGGCATGAAAGTTCAAAGACAATGTCTATGAAACAAAGCAACAAAAACAAAATACATTCTGTCCAACTATTTGGACAGTACACAACATGAATATCAGTGTAACATAACTGTTACATACAAGTTGGACATTACACAACGTGAATATCAGTATAACATAAATGTTACATAATCCACATTCCATATTAGTAGCTATTATCTCCCAAACCAGTCCTGTGTGCGTGTGTGGTGGTGTGTTTGTTCTCTCTCCATCTCTCTATCTCTCTCTCTCGTCATGTAGGAGACGTGTGTAATAATGACCTCCATACAAACATTGTTCTCTGGCACAGGTTTATGATTTCACGAGTGCGTGTGCACTTCTGACGTCTACAGTGGAGTGTCATGGTGACCCACATACACACAAAATCTTGAGTCTCTGGCATAACCAGAATACATCCATGGGCACAACACAGCATGCTTGAGCCACATGGCAGGATTGATCAACACACCCCAAGCTTCAGCCACCCTAAACCCACACAATGTTGTCTTTTTCAACAACACGTCACCATATTTTTACTTCATGTAATTGAACCCTGATCTCCCATGGAGGGAGCAGCCGCTCTACAAGGCAGGCTAAACCCCAGGCCCTACCCTGCATCACCAGATCTATCACACCCTGATCGTTCACCTGTTGTAGAGTCTCCACCCCACACCAGTTGTTTCCAGTTTCCCTATTACCCTCGGTGTATTTCACCCTTGTTCTCTGTTCTGCCAATTGCATTTGCTTCCCTGTGTTTCCTGTCCTAGTGTAGTCTCCTCCCAGTCTTTATTCTTCTGCCTGCCTTGGATTATGAGTCTGCCTGCCATTTATACGCAATAAACTTTTATTGAACGCTATTGCCCTGACTCCGTGCCCATGCTTGGGTCCCTGTATTTGCCGTTGTGACAAGATCGTCCTATGAGGTGTTCCCTGAGCAGCTACCTGCTGGCCACCCTTACACAGTTAATAATACATTCATGTTGGCTTGCTGTAATGATGGGTAATGTGTCAAGTGTAAGCAGACCTAAAATTCACTTTGTGAATTTGGTCTGGCCACAATCAATTGGGAACAATTGATTCTATTGGGAATCAGTTGTTTCCGAAGTTGATGCTGATTTCAGTGTACTGTGACTTTGCCTGGAACAACAGCTGAGTGCCCCTTGTCTGGAAGAGTGTATCCCAGCAGAGCCATGGAAATAACAGAGTTACGCCAACGGAAGTTTGAAATTGTCAACGGTCACATGGTTCATGGAGAGGCTTATCCTATGGCACAATAGTTTCCGGAAGTGCTTGGTGGACAGTTTGAATATATATATAGATATGTAACTTCATTTTTTGGTACTCAATAAATGCACCGATTTACATTTACAATAAAATGTATAGGGTACTTTTGGTATTTAGGCTAACTTCCAGGAACTATTTTGAGGCTCTACGATCCACCATTGCTGTGAAAAAACACAGCATTTCAACTTATTAAAGTGGGATTCCAGATTGTCTAAAGCCGCATTCACATCGAAGTCATGCTCTCGGATGTCATTCATTTCAATCAAGACCGTCATATAGTGGAGTGGAATCAGAAGGCCCCCTAGTGGCTGAAGTCTCATATAAGAAACAAATCCCTCATAGACATGTTTGTGTCGGCTTGGCTCCATCTTCATGCGTTGCAAAGAGAAATACTTCTATACCATTTTTATAGGCCTATACATTATCAATTTAAATGATTTTCTTTCCTTCTAAACCTGTATGCACACTGTACATACTCAATATGTGTTTCCTTATTATAACATTTAGTCTCAAGGGAATATGTTTGAGGCAGGCTTAGGCCATTGCTTGTCCTGTACCCTGCTTTTGCAAAATTGCTTTGAAGGAAAAGGGATTCTTCACCTGACTGTGAAGTGTATGGCTTCCTGCTGTTGCACATGCTGCCGTCTTTAATCAACTCTAACACACACACACACACGCAGGTTTCATCCAACACCAATATAATTCAGAACCGAACATGACTACGATGCCAAAGCGACAAAGTGCGCTTCACATGAAGCTAACCGACAGCCCTGAAGAAATTAATGGAGCAATAATCTCATCTCGTTGGCAGGCTGCTGTTGTATATGCGTTTAATGACATGCGCCCCCTGCTGACATGCAGCCATGGCCCATATGTTGTCACAGCTGTGGGTGGGAAAGCTGGCAAGGCAGGCTTCATGACAACACCGCATCGCTACACAGACCCCTGCTGTGAAGGACGGCAGCTAAAGAAGAGGTCAGAAATTGTATAATACGCTTTTAGTCATATTCAGCAAATGTGTCCTTCTGTGTGAGCGTAATATGGTGCTTGTACACAGGAACACAAAGAAAGTGGTGCAGACCGCACCACCAAAGACTATCCTAGCATTGGCAATGTGTGTCAAACGTGTGTGTGCAGGAAGGGGTGGCTGAGCTTCTGAGGGAGCGTCCTATGACATTGAAGGAAGAGGTGATTTTGTTTTGAAAGAAACAAACAAAAAAACAACACATTGATGCTGGAGAAAGCTTGTTGACATTTGAACTGTTACAAATATCAACAAGCTTTCTCCAGCATTGTTTATTTGTTTGTTTGTTTATTAGGATCCCCATTAGCTAACGTCGTAACGATAGCTATTCTTCCTGGGGTCCGACACTTAAAAAAACTTCCATGACAAATTTACACAAAACATTACATTACGTAAAAATATAAATATACATACAGTACATATACACATATACACCCAATACATATTATACTGTACATTCCACATTCATATACATGTACAGGGGGCAGCATGGTCTAGTGGTCTGGGTGTTAGACTTACAGCCAGAAGGTTGTGGGTTCAAACCCTGGTGCTGACCTATTTGTAAGCATCCTTGAGCAAGATGCCAAACCCCTAACTGCTCCCGGTGGTTCGTTGCATCTTGCATGGTACCATTGGAGTGTGAATGTAAGGCAAAATACTATACATTTGTTTTGGATAAAAGCGCTATATAAAAATAGGCTATCATCATAGCATTGCTGACCCCACCTGTAAGGACATCGTCCAGATGTCTGTATACACTTGACTTGACTCTATACTAGGATGGTCAAAGTAACTACTGGAAAGTATGACAAAGGCTTCCTTGAATATATAGTGTTCTCTGCCTTTGTGTGTTTGTCTACATTATTCATTATGTAGCCAGAGAGGCAATTCTATCCCAGGTGAATATGCGGACCTCAATTTCAGATACATTATTTGTTTTCTTTGGCCTTAGCGGGAAATAAATCCCCTAACCCTGCCCCAGGTGTGTTCAGCTAATGTACCGTGTGTGTGTGTGCACGTGCGTGTGACATGTATGAGTAGAGGTGAATGAATATTGATTATGTGTGTTCCCCACCCCAAGACACACATAAACACACATGTGATTTCCACCACTCCCACTGCACGTAAATGTCACAGGGAGGGGTTATGATTGGAGGGCCCACCCAGGAGTCGTCATCTCTGGGAGTGAGTCAATTTGAATTTTGATTCATTTCACGGATTGACTGAAGCCAGATGGAACCAAGGGCCTCCCACGCTGCCTGTGGGCTAACCGAGGAACACACACATGCACACATGCGCGTGCCCACGCACACGCATGCACAAGCCAGTATTCACATACACAATAATTTGGCAAAAACAATGCAACAACCCCACACACACTGACACACACTCACAGGCCATACAAATCAAAATGCACAGGTGCTTTCATGCAGATATATATATATACACACATCTCTCAGACAGTTTTGGTGGGGGGAACTGAAGCGTAGAAGTCATCCGTGGATTTCTAGAGTTTTCTCTGAACCTGTGAGACCATCCTGAGCTCCTCAAGCTCACACCTGGCTGAACACCCAGTGGAGATAGACGGTCCTGTCCCCCCGGGTGAGACCACCTCCAGTAGATCAGACATGCCGACATGTGTTCCTGCTCTGAATCGCCTGCCAGTCATTTGCCAACAAGGTCTACTCTAAATGGTTCTTGGGCCAGTCGGCTTCAAAGTGGGTATCTTGCTACTAATCCAGCAATAGAGAGAGAATGGAGACAATTTTAAGGAGTCGCTTTAGGCTAAGGGCCAATGTTAGGCTAAGTCAGCGCTGGGTGTAGTGATCAGCTGATAGCAGGCAGCGCTCGGACTTCCATGGCCTGTCAGAACTAACGCTACACTCAATTTGTAGGACTTGTATAGAAGAGTATCTAAATAATCTAATTTAACCTATGGGTGACAAATAATGGGGACAGGCACCACCAATATAAATATATATATATAAATGGGAGGGCTAAATGCAGTGTTAACTGTAGTGGCACAAGAGGTCCCTGAATGTGACATAAAGTGTTCGTAAGCTGTCATCGATATGAGCACACAGATTTACAGGCTACTGTGTTTTATTATACCTGTTTACTGGAATGTTATACCGCAGGCATTTGGCCCCGCCCCTCAACAGAAAGTAACAAGAAGAATTAAAAGGTTTTGGACAGCAGTTCTAATTGCTCATAAACATTGGGCTCGTGGCACCCCCTCGACAGCAGTTGGAATGTCACGCCATGAAGAGAGGAATCTTACACACTATGTCAGAGGATGAACACTACTGTATCTGTGGATGAACAAACCTGTACACAGGGCACACAAGGCTTTATCCACAATCAGATCGACAGCCATAAAGCTGTACTGTATGTTGGACCAGGTGCCTTGGGGATGCTTAAATGTGTTCAGCTGTTTATAACTTTATCTAAAGACCAGATTAGAATGATCCTACTTCATGTGTTGTGGAAGGTATCTGGGGTGAAGTGAAATTCAGTATTCTAGAATGAAAACCATGTGTAGGATTGTATTTTTGTCATGTGTTACTAGTGCCACATCATCAGCTATCACTGAGTGAAATTCCATTCCATTCCATTCCACTTTATTCATAAAGCACATTTTTAACAACGAGGTTGACCAAAGTGCTAGTACACTACATACCAAATAAGCAATAATAACAGAGTTAGAAACATGTTTTATTTAAAGGAGGTGTAGGATTGTATTGTTGTCATGTGTAAGTAGTGCCACAACATCATCAGCTATCACTGAGTGAAATGCTTTCACGTGATATCTGCTGCGGTTGCTTTAAGGTAATGCCTTCTGGTGCCTCCTGACAGTCTGTCAGCCTGTCAGCCTTAAGGTAAAGCCTTCTGATGCCCCCTGACAGTCTGTCAGCCTGTCAGCTTTAAGGTAAAGCCTTCTGGTGCCCCCTGTCAGTCTGTCAGCCTGTCAGCTTTAAGGTAAAGCCTTCTGATGCCCCCTGTCAGCCTGTCAGCCTGTCAGCTTTAAGGTAAAGCCTTCTGGTGCCCCCTGTCAGCCTGTCAGCTTTAAGGTAAAGCCTTCTGGTGCCCCCTGACAGTCTGTCAGCCTGTCAGCTTTAAGGTAAAGCCTTCTGATGCCCCCTGTCAGTCTGTCAGCCTGTCAGCCTGTCAGCCTTAAGGTAAAGCCTTCTGGTGCCCCCTGTCAGCCTGTCAGCCTGTCAGCTTTAAGGTAAAGCCTTCTGATGCCCCCTGACAGTCTGTCAGTCTGTCAGCCTGTCAGCCTTAAGGTAAAGCCTTCTGGTGCCCCCTGTCAGCCTGTCAGCCTGTCAGCTTTAAGATAAAGCCTTCTGATGCCCCCTGAATGTCTGTCAGTCTGTCAGCCTGTCAGCCTTAAGATAAAGCCTTCTGATGCCCCCTGACAGTCTGTCAGTCTGTCAGCCTGTCAGCCTTAAGGTAAAGCCTTCTGATGCCCCCTGACAGTCTGTCAGCCTGTCAGTCTGTCAGCCTTAAGGTAAAGCCTTCTGATGCCTACTGAGTCTGTCAGCCTGTCAGCCTTAAGGTAAAGCCTTCTGGTGCCCCCTGTCTGCCTGTCAGCCTGTCAGCCTTAAAGTAAAGCCTGGTGCCCCCTGTCAGTCTGTCAGCCTGTCCAGAATGGTCATTACAACCAAAAACACTCTAGTTCATAATTCGGTCGGTTAATGTTTGCTGTCCCGGCGAGTGTCGCTTTGTTTAAGTAATTAAATATAGTGCGTCACTGAACCTGCGCCTGGTTCCTGTACGTTACAGAATAACAGAATATATTTAATTAATGAAACCAAGTATACACCGCAACAGAATTATGACCCTGAGGGTTTTTGTTTGTAATGACTGTACTAGAGCTACCACAGTCACTGTGGGCGCCTGGCTTTGCCCATGGGCAGAGCCAGAGGCACTGGAGGAATATAACCAGTGTCTCCCTTGCTGATCATGGCCACACACCCTAGGCTGTAGATGGGAGGGGTGTTGTCCAGGACAACCCTGGACCTCAAGAAAACACTGGGGGTGATTCAGAAGCCGGCACCTGTGCCAACACCATCACGAACGATGCCCGCACCAAGGTGTAGCGTTTTCCCACTGGAGTAGCAGCCAGCGCCCCCTGAAGGTCCTGAAGTAGAACAGCAGCGGTCCCTGCCAGCGCTGAGACAAGCTGTCCTAGAATGTTCGCCCTTTGTGGGGTCAGTTGGGGTTGGTAGGGGTTTCTCCCTCCCTGAAGAAAGCATTGCCCTAGGTCAGGCGCAGAAGCATGAGCTTAGCCCTCGGCTAACTCGTGGTCAGCCAAGGTGGGGTTAGCTGACTCCTTATCTGGAATCATGCTTTCAATGACCTCTCCATTCTCCAGCATCTTCTCCATTGCTATAAGAAGCTTGACCCCATCTACTATCATTTGAACCAGCTCTACCTCTGAGAACCCCAACCGATCTGCATTGGAGATGTCAAACACACCTCCAACAGCAGCAGTGTCCACACCACCAGTTCCCCTCTTCTGGAGCCTCAGTCTCTTGAGGACCTCCTCAAACTGGGAATGTTTGCTTAAGTTGGGAAGCTTAACGTGCACGCCTGCCCTCAGACCAGTGCCGAGGTTGGAGGGGCAGGTGAGAATGTAGCCCAAGTGCTCGTTCCACATGAACGCGTAACCCTTCTCTTTGAAGAGGGCCTCAATCATGGTGAGGCCAGTGCAGAAGCGGGTGAAGACCTCCTTCATGTTTCCTCCTTTCTGCATGGAGATGATACGCAGGTGGTCCTCCTCGTTCACCCACACCAGGAAGGTCTTGGTGTTGTTGTGCCAGATGCCCCTGGCGTCCGGCCAGTCCCGAGCCATCCCAGACGACAACAGCAGAGGAGACACGGGCTTGTCGAACAGAAAGTGGTCATCGATGAGTTGTTGCTGCTCCTCATCGGTCATGTTCTTCAGGGCGTAGTATTTTCCCTGCAGGTCGCCTGACAGTGAGTCCAGGGCTTCGATGGCGAGCTCCTCCACAGCGCGTCTCTCTCCGCGGCTGCAGTGTGGAGGCAGGCAGAACCCTTGGATGCTTCTGCCGGTCCGGACACGAGAGCTCAGGACGTAGTTCCGGTCCAAGTCGTCTCCGCCCCTGAGGTTGTCAGGGTTCAGGTCGGTCTTGTGGATGTATGTAGGCTTGTACCCACGGTGCCTGTCCTCAATCACTGGGTCAAGCAGCTCCTTGAAGACCTCGTATGTCTCCTCATCACCAGCAACACAACCCACCGTCATGATGAACGGATGGCCTGGATTATCAACCCCAGTCTGAATAACATCATCCAGGGTGAATCCATTAGGTGTTTCTTTGCTTCTAAGGCGTTCATACATATCGGACGTCAGCACTTTGGCCATATGGTTGTTATGCTTGCTGAGGTCTGGGTACTCCTGGTCGCAGGTGTATTTCATTTTCAACCAAATCTGGTTGTTACCTAAATGCATTGCTCCAACAGAACCAGGCAAATTGCCTGTCTCTGTTTGGCTGGATAAACTATTACGTTGCTTTTTAGAAATAGCTCTGAGTCTGGGAAGCCTGTCTTTGTACTTAAATAGTACTAAAGTGGGCGTGGCCGAGATAGCAGCTGTGATGTGCTATCATGAAATGGGCCAGAATCAATGATTCCGCTGTGATTGGCTGGTCATAAGTGATGGGCGTGGTCCATATGTGTGATGTCACTTGTTGCTTCTGGGATAGTTCTAAATGTGATTCTTGACATTGTTTCACTTCACAACCTGTTTCCATAGGGTAAACTATGGCCCTCCCCAAGTCCTAAATGCTGCAGGCAATGTAAACAGTGGTAATTGGACAGCATTTATAGCGTTATCTTTCCAACCTTCCAGCCACTCAAAGTGCTGTACAGGATTGCCTCACATTCATTTAATTCATTCAACTGCATTTAATATCGTTAAAATTAAAAGTCAAAATGCCGTCCGGTTCCTGTTAGGCTGAATAGCATTTAGCTAGGCTAAATTAGCTACGGTATGGAACACTAAGCTATAGCTAGCAAAAGCTTTTCAGCACAGCCAATGCAGCATACAGATATAGTCATAAGATATAGTCATAAGATATAGTCATAGTCATGCCCAGGGCATTTCAAAGATGACTTGCCTATAAGGACTTTGATCCAGTCCTGTATACACCATGAGGACCTGTGCCTATGCTACATCCATGTGTGTGTGTGTGTGCGCGCGCATGTGTTTCTATGCATGTATAGTTAGTTTATGTGTGCGTGTGGAACAGGCATGTGTGCTCGTGTGTGTGTGTGTGTGTGTGTGCAGTACAGACAACAATATTCCAGATGCTCACAAACTGACGTGAGCACTGATCACATATGAGAGAGAGAGAGGGGGTCAGAAAGAGGGGGGTGGGGGGGTGATCCATAATATCTTTCTCCTTCCTGGAAGGCAGCCGTCACAAGCTACAGGAATGTGGGCCAGTGGATTTCTTGGCGTAAACAGGGACTTGACGGTTTTGTAGCTGTCCCTTCTAGCTACATTACACAAATAAAGGCTGGCTCTGCGAGACCACACAACAGCATACTGTAATAGAGACTACCAAAGGTTTTGACTGGACGTGCAGAGTGACAGATGTCTGTTGGGGCAGAGAATGGGATTTACTTGAATCTATTTTATTTATTTTTTGAAATTACATAGACATATATATAATAATAATAATAATAATCCCATGTCTCATGTGAAATTAAGAATCCTGCAGTGACACGCGTACAGTATGACAATAGACATGGTATACAGTATATACCAGTATATGCCAGTAGATATTAAAATAAAAGTAAAAACACAACAACCCACAATAAGAAAAGATGCACAAACAATACAAAATAACACATTTCATTATAATAAATATGATTTTACATATTTCTATTAAACATTAGAAAATTCAGAGAATAACAAATACATTCAAATGTAAAAAAACATTTAAACTTTTTCAAAATGTTAAAAGCTAACAAAAACGTTTTTATCTGTTCAAGAGACTTTCAGAAGACTGTAGGGATCCATGCGATCGTGGACAAGCATTCCATAATTTAGATGCAATATCTCGGAAGGCTCAGTAACCTTGTGTATTGTGTGAGGGATAGCTAGTCAATTCTGGTCTGTTGACCTAAGATCACTGTGGACTTCCTGTACATCTTGGGAGCTGGGAAGGTTTTTTTCACAGAACTGGCTACATTTGATTGGGCTACTGTGAAATGAGACCTGAGACCAGTTTGGGTAAACATGGAAACGCTTTTGTCTGCGAACAAGTGTAGTGCTCCACATTCAACGTTAGAAACGTCTCAACTAACATTCTATAGAGAACGCTAATCATTTGCATTACATATTTGCATAGTCAATGTTATGTAATTGTGTGCTCGGAGATATAACATCTATTACATGTTTGGTTGGTCCGACAAATGTTGAGGTGTTATTTAATTCATACATTGCTAATATAGTTTTTAAGTGTGGTTTACAAGTGTCTCTGGAATTTGCTTTCACAAGAACTACATTGTTGTTTTAAAATGTTCGTCTTTTAAGATTGTTGTGGGGCCACCATATAAAACAGGTTGTATTGCTAGCTGGTGATGATAATAGTCCAATCAACCACATTAGCCTCCACTAAATGAGATCATTTAGAGGGAATATAATTACCTTGAAATTAAACCATAACTTTAGTTGACTATGGCACATTGTCTCCACAGATCCCTGGGCTATTTGAGAACCACTGAAAATATACAGTAAAGTACAGTACTGACCATGTAATAAAGTTAACACTTTAATTACTCCTACGGTTTCCTTGAGGTTGACCAATAGGGACATACTGTAGACTGCATGCTCTAGGGCCAGCTGACTCGCGACCCCCGCTATCCCCAAAGGTGGCAGAAGCATAACAGCCATATTATTATTTGATAGTATTTTAATACAGGCTAGTAGCAGAATACATCAAAGTATTGTACAAACTGTACTACTACTAGCATGTATGGCTAAAATATTATATATTATGTTATTTCAATTCTGAAAATGATCTCATGACCACCCTGTGTCTTGTGACCCTCCAGGGGGTCGTGACCTCCACTTTAAGAAGAACCACTGCTGTAGTGCACACATCTACACAGAGAAAAAGGATTGGTACTGCCAGGGCAAACTACTACAATACTGTTAAGTGCAAGCAACTGGTACAGTATGACGGTAGGAACACCTTTTGCAGTTTTTACACAACCCCTACAGTGCCTCCTGTAACTGAATCAATTGTTGAGATATCTTCTGTGATTCCCTTGCTAGTCACAGGAGCTCTTTGCTAGGCTACACTTCCATGTATTGACTGCCTTATCACTCATTAAATACTTCTCAAACACTGGCAAGGTGCTTATGTAGTACACTCACTCCCAGCCCCAGCAACATGTTATCTTTTGATTGGTCTGCTTGGTTGTAACATGGCTCAGACAAATCACACTGGGCCAAAATGAAAGTCTTAATGCAAAGCCTGGAATGACAAGGAGCATCCTTGATGTTTGTTTGATTCAAGTTGAATCAAACGCTTTCCTTACATAAAAATAGACATTTATTGGGATTTCAAGATTAATCAAAATAAGTATTTGGAACATTTTAAATTACTATTCAATTATTAATAAGTGTTTTTGTACTGTATATACAGTTGAGACATTTTCAGCAGTGCAGTGACAGGTGTAAATGAACAGCCCTTAATCTGGGTGCAGGCGAATACTAAATCTGTGCACATGTATCCATCAACATCAACATATTCAAATCTAAACTTTTTTCAGAAATGATCATACTTCAATACAATAGCATTGTATAATGTTACAGTCTGTATAATGTGTTGTCAATGCATTTCAGCAGATCACAATGCATTTAAATGCGAACGTGAATAAAAAGGTTATCACATGACCAAATGGAACACATAAGTGTTCTGTTCTGTTGTGTGTATGTTCTATGTTGTGTTGCGCTGCTTTTCCTGCTGCGGGATCCTGTTGTTGCAGGCTGGTTCACCGGGTTAAAGTTTGTTCTATCCTCACAAGCATGTGCACGAGGAGGCTAATGGATAATCCATTCCACCAAACACAGACTGTTACAGCATACTGCTTATATTCCAATAAATTAAATATCAGCCGAGAGTGGCTTCACAGAAATACAGTTTAGTGAGCTGTACAGCTGAGATACTGTAACCAGCAAACAGGTGGGTAAACAAATAGTCTACAAGATGGAAAATGATACCATGTTAAAACAGAAAGCCATTGCATGATCACAGCAACTTGATACAACTATCAAGCCTACTAACGGGTACTTAATGTTCCTGCTATTCCTTGATAATATCTAATTGATACAAAAGAAAGTGATTTATTTCCATTTTCTACTTTGTAACTTTTAGTGGCATCAACCACAAATGACACATGGAAAAGTATGAGCTGAGAAGTGGCCAGCTAAAGACAACTTACAGACGGGATGGGGTGTGTGTGTGTGTGTGTGTGTGTGTGGGTTTCTAGAATAACGTACAGTCAAATGTGATTCGTTAAGGCCTATGTGAGATTTTGTTCAGCTCACTGGTCCATATTCTCATTTGCAAACTCTTTTCCTCATCCCGTTAATATTTGCAACAGGCAAGAAGAAGGTAACTGAACGACACTGAGAATGCTACCCTTCCCCTTGAGAATAACTACAGCATCAGGGGGGCAGTTCAAGGTAAACATGATAACGTTCGGGCAATGCAGCTGAACATGAATATGTTTAGTGTTATGAACAAACCTCCCCTGTCAGATCATGTTGATGCCTGCCAATCAAGCATCTGCATATCCAACAATGGGAGTATCCCAGTGAGAATGGAAATATAACTTACAAGAGCTCTCTATAAACCTATTTTTATTATTGTGGTAAAAGTAGAAGCGACGATTCAAAAACACAGCGGATAGGTCTGCCTGAAATATTTAAAATGTTGAGTTAAACACGCCCAGCGGCATGAGCGTCTGCGTTTAAAGGTCAGCTTGAGGACCATTCAAAGCTGAGCAACACCTCCAATATACAGTCATCCTGTGATCTTAGCCAATGTTATTTAGAAGACATTTTGCTGATAAGGTCACAAAGGTAGCTACTGCCTCCATTTCACTGTGTGCATCTCCCATTGGAACGGGCTCCGCCCCTAGTTAGTTCCCAGTTCGTCTGCCAGACACACAGAGGAGCCTGCCCACACCAGCCTGAAGCCGGGCAGGACCTCCTCCGTGAACCTGCAGTGGAAGGTGTGGATGTGGCTCAGGGCGCCAGAGGAGACAGAGTAGAATGTCAGACGGCCAGCGGGCCAGTCCAGAAACACGCCCACTCTGTTGGACACTGGAGGGTCGGTGGCGGGGGGGAGATCCAAGCCCGTCAGGACGTTGTTGTGCCTGGCAGAGTAACCTTCGTCGGAACACTCCAACGCCCAGGAGTTCTCGTACCATCCGAGACAACAACGATCGCCCACTCCCCTATTGATGCCTCTGTACGTCACTCCTATACCGACCCCTCCTCTCCAGACCACCTCCCAGTAGCAGCGTCCAATCAGAGCCTGTCTACACAGCACCTGGGGCCAGTTGGTGAATCTCCCCGGGTGATCAGCATATGACTGGTATATTCCCACATACGTGGCCTTGCTCCGCTCCTCCGACAGAAAGAGGTATCTCTGTGCTGTGTTTTGGTCCAGCCTGGGTTGGCAGGCATCTGACGTGAGACGCATCAGAGAGAAACACACAAGTTCAAACAGAACCACATTGAGGCGCTTCACGCGTAGCGGGAAATGCACTACACGGTATAAAGCTTCATTTACGTGGATTTATGTTAGACATGAGCTTCCTGTCTAAACAGTTGAATATGTGCTACTTTGTGTTGAGGAACAAATCTAAATAGACACTTACACCTTGTCGGACGTGGTTCTAACCGCCACTCTCCTGCATGGTCCACACTGGGTGTAAAAGAAAAAAGCAAAGACAAGACAACATCTATGTCTGATAATGAAAACATGGACATTAAATAATCCCATTGTTCCACTATGGGAATTTCTTCATAAACCATTAAAACAGAATATCGGATTATCCAACTGGGGCTGATTTTGGTTTCCTGAAACATCTTTCATTTATTTACCTTAGGTATAGATTTAATTCAGGTATTAGTTGCACACTGAACTCTATTGTTGGCCTCACACAGTTACAGGTGAAGGAATGGGTTCCATGAGCCATTCACTTTCCATGGAAGTTCCACTAGTTAATATTGCTCAACTGTAAAAGCAGGTGGTCTGATTGTCTGGTATTGATTTTTCTTTCTATTTCTGCCACCATTGCCAAAATGTTTTGAATGGAGAGTTTGCCCACTGCCCAGCGGCCTTCTAAAACACAGTGGCCATAGCTGTTAGCAGGGCTCCATACCAGAGAGTGTCCAGTCTCCAGTGTGGATCCTCCAGTCCAGCAGAGAGCAGCGTCACTCCTGAGTCTCCTGGGTGGTTGTAGCTCAGGTCCAGCTCTCTCAGATGGGAGGGGTTGTCGCTCAGAGCTGAGGCCAGAGAAGAACAGCCTGCCTCTGTGACCAGACAGCCTGACAGCCTATAAGCAAACACAGCACATTCCATTCACCTGCTGTGAGTTTGTATGGCAAGCGACATCGCTTGTGTATCGGTACATTGTTCTACATGTAGATGGTTTGCTGATTTGAATCCAGGACATGAGACTGTTCCTGACTATTGCTGACACCTGTTAAAGAGGGAGTCAGTGATCGCTAATAATAAAAAGAGTCTAATTCAGATAATATCTGCTCACTAGCTGTTTGTTCTGTGTGTGCGCTAAAAATATAATCTGGTGTTTCTACACAGCATCAGTTCTGTAAATGGGCACACAAACAAAGTGGTGCAGACCACACCACAGAACACTATCCCAGCCTTGGCAATGTGTGTCCAATTTGGGGGGGCGGGGTGCTGTAGCTACCTATGGAATTGAAGGGGGAGGTGTTTTGGGTTGACTATACAGTAGTTTAAATATCAACAATATTGCTCCAGCATCACTGACTCCACCTTTACATTGCCCTCAGAATCAACGAGAATAAAACCAACTACTGTAAAAGAATCGTTACAAAAATCACAAATTCCATAGAAAGACCAGCTTCAACAGAGCCTGGAGCAGGAGCCTGGAGCAGGACTACTGACCTAAGGGTCTCCAGTCTACAGTGAGGACTCCCAAGCCCACAGGAGAGCAGCTTCACTCCTGAATCCTCAAGGTCGTTGTCACTCAGGTCCAGCTCTCTCAGACTAGAGGACTTGGAGCTGAGAACTGAGGCCAACGCCTCACAGCTCCTCTTTGACAGATTGCAGCCATCCAACCTGAAGAGACGAGGTTAAAATAATATCTGTTGAGAGTTTTAGTAACAAAGGAATATGAACTCCAACCAAAGGAATCTGGGAAGCCACACCAACATTACTTATCCATATAGAGTACCTTGATAGATATACAGATAATGTACCATTATTATACTTTAACATGGCATAAGCATCTGTTTTTTTCTGACGTTGCTTTAATTTATGTTTTTTATTTTGAAGTTTAAAAGAAAATATCAATAAACATACAGTATATTTATGTCAATTGTATCTGAAACCGGACATTTCAGGAGCATCAACTTGAGAGTCTATATTGTGAGTAATAAGTGAAATAAAACAGTAACTTTACAAGGACGTTTTAAAAAAACACCTACAAAGCCTTACTGGACGCTTTGACCACTGGTAGCAGCCTGAGAAGACCCTCTTCTGAAGTGGAGTATCTCTTCAGGTCAAGCACGTCCAGATCATTCTCTGAAGACAGCAGGATGAAGACCAGAGCGGACCACTGACCAGGAGACAGTCTGTCTGTGGAGAGACGTCCTGATCTCAGGTTCTGCTGGACCTCCTCCACTAGAGAATGGTCCTTCAGCTCATTCATACAGTGGAACAGATTGATGCTTCTCTCCGCAGAGGTATTCTCACTGATCTTCGTCTTTATGTATTTCACTGTGTCCCGGTTGTCCTGGGAGAAACTTCTTGGCTGTTTTACGAGGCCGTCTAAGAGATTTTGATTGGTCTCCAATGAGAGGCCAAGAAGGAAGCGGAGGAACATATCCAGGTGTCCATTCTGACTCTGTAAGGCCTTGTCCACAGCACTATGGTGGAGGTTTGCAAGGTGGAGGTCTTTAGATTTGTATTGGAAAAATACAGACCACCATCCTTGTGTCTTTAACAGCAGATTAACACCAGTGTTGATGAATGAGAGAAAGACATGGACAGCAGCAAGGAACTCCTGGATGCTCAGATGGACAAAGCAGAAGACCTTGTCCTGGTACAGTCCACACTCCTCCTTAAAGATCTGTGTGAGCACTCCAGAGTACACTGAGGCTGCTCTGAGGTCAATGTCACACTCTGCCAGGTCTGTTTCATAGAAGATCACGTTGCCTTTCTTTAGCTGCTCAAACGCCAGTTTTCCTAAAGACTCAATGATCTCCCTGCTCTCTGTATTCCACAGTGGATCTGCCCCAGACCTCCCTTGATACTTCACGTTCCCTTGTTTGGACTGAACCACCAGGAAGTGGATGTACATGTCAGTCAGGGTGTTGGGCATCTCTCCACTCTTGTCTGTTGTCAACACATGGTCCAGAACTGTAGCAGTGATCCAGCAGAAGACTGGGATGTGACACATGATGTGGAGGCTTCGTGAACTCTTGATGTGGGAGATGATTCTGCTGGCCTGGGTCTCATCTCTGAATCTCTTCTTGAAGTACTCCTCCTTCTGGAGGTCAGTGAACCCTCTGACCTCTGTTACCACATCAACATACTCAGGAGGGATCTGATTGGCTGCTGCGGGTCGGGTGGTTATCCAGAGGTGGGCAGAAGGAAGCAGGTTGCCCTTGATGAGGTTTGTCAGCAGGACGTCCACCGAGGTGGACTCATTTACGTCCGTCCAAACCTCGTTGTTCTGGAAGTCCAGAGGAAGTCTATACTCGTCCAGGCCGTCCAAGATGAACAGAACTCTGAAGTTGTCAAAACTGAAGATTTCTGCTTCTTTCGTTTCGTAAAACAAGCGATGAAGAAGTTCCACTAAGCTGTACTTTTTCCCTTTAAGCAGATTTAGTTCTCTGAAGGTGACTGGAAACATGAACTGTATGTTATGATTAACATTGTTTTCAGCCCAGTCCAGAGTAAACTTCTGTGTTAGAACAGTTTTGCCAATGCCAGCCACGCCTTTTGTCAATATTGTTCGGGTTGGTTTAACATGTCCAGGTAAGGGTTTAAATAAGTCTTCACATTTGATGGAGGTTTCTTCTCTGGCTGGTTTCCTGGAGGCCGTTTCAATTTGCCTGACCTCATGTTCATTGTTGACCTCTCCACTCCCTCCCTCTGTGATGTAGAGCTCTGTGTAGATCTGGTTCAGAAGTGCTGGCTGTCCAGGTTTAGCAACCCCCTCATACAAACTCCCAAACTTCTCTCTCATGTTACACTTCAGCATTGTCTGGGACTGGACAGCAAGAGATTCTGGATAAAACACAAAACATGAGCAGTTGTTACAGGAAAGCAGTGAGTTCCCACTAAATGACACATTGGTGACATCATGGTATTATCCATCTGAGCTCTCTCTCTATCTGACGTCCAGTATAATAACATTGTCCTTAGCAACTCACCTGCCCACAACCATTTTACATGACATGCTAGTCTACTTCTGTTGATGTCTGTGTGACTACTACAAACCAAATCTACCTACGGGTACCGATAAAAGTAACATGACCACAAATGGCAGACCGTGGAATTAGGTCCAGTATAATTGTATAACCTCTTGGTTTGTTGGTAGCCCCCAATATTTTTCACTAGTTCAATCAGGAACATTCTAAGGCCCGATACGCGTCGCTAAAGGTGCGGCCGCTTTCAAAAGTGCTTTGATAAAGGCCCGATCACACAGAGACGGGCTGGGCTGCCTACATCAAGGAGAACGGATTACAAGATTATCTTTCTTCCAGGATGGGCCTGTGGAATGAAACCAACGGTTTTGCTAGCGGCACGTTTCTAGCGACGTGTCTCGTGTGATCAGGGCCTCAGTAAAGAGCCTTACTGCTCTCCAGAGAGTCAGCTAGCTCCTCAAACTTCATCCTCCTGAGGAAGTACAGGGACATCTGCAGAACCGCTTCCGCTGGTATCCTCCTCTGCTTCACCTCCTCAACGTCCATCGCCTCCCTGTTCTCCCTCATCAAGCATTCTGGGTAATCTGGACTCAGAAGGTCGCAGAGGGCCCTCAGTTCGTTCTTCATGAAGGTGGCCATGTTCTTCTCTAGCAGCTGTGGCAGAACAACACAGGTGTAACTGCAGCCAGTCGGTGGCGCTGTGCAATACGTTACATAAACCTCACTCTCCGACACCTCCTACTGACAGACTGCTGGAGCCCTTAGGCTTTAGCCTCCATTGCTAAGGTGTTTGCTCTCTACGGGTACTGAACGGATTTTAAAATGTCACTACAAACTCTGTCCCCAGTTAGAGAAAGACCTCCCAGTCTGAAGAGGGCAGTGTGGGCACTAATCAGACCAGAAAGCTGCATTTTACACACCGTAAATATGGAAGCCACATGTGAAGACTGAACTCTCTCCTGGTACATTCTATGGAGAAACACACACAAACACACACACACACACACACACACACACACACAGGTGACTAGGTTTCTCATGGCAAATCTAAACTTCACATGATATTTATTTATTTATTCATTCATTCATTCATTAATTTATTATTTTAATTAGAACTCCCTCAGGAATCAGAGTTTTGGTGTATACCTGCACACATGTACAATGCCAATAAATAATGATGTCTATTCTATCTAAACTTCACTCTTGAACCTGTGCAGATTAATCATTTGTAATCCTTACGCATGTTCAGTAGAATGGGGTCTGTCTTTAAAATTCTCAGGATGACCCATGGAGGCAGAATAAACTGCCTTCTCCTGGATGCTGGGAACACACAGTGATGGTCTTATTCAGTAAGTTAACTTTCCAGACCACTCAAAGCTGCTGTAGGTATGATTTTAGTGTCGTATATTAAGCGTAAACTGTTAGAAATGTCATAAACATCTGTCAGATATCAATGAGTGAAATCTTCTGTGAGAATATCTGCACTGCACACGTTTATACTGAACTTTGACGCCTCCCGAAACACGGGCGTGTTTTCCCTGATTGGTTTGGCAAACTTTCCTTACCTGTCAATCACGTGACACAGAGTTACATACAGGTTTGTCAATGGTGCTAGGGGCTCCAGATGGGGAGCAGAGGAAGACAGGTGTAGGTTTTGGTGTTGTTGATATTGAAAATCTTGCTTTTCTTTTCATTTTATTTTTTTTAGCTAGTTCTCAAATCCTACACCTACCGTGTACAGCAGCTGTAAGGGCATTCAAACATGGCATCTCTTTTAAGGAGTCTACAAAAAATGGGTTTTATGTTCTTACCTGTGCTTAGTAGAGTGACGTCGATATTTAAAATCCATTTTCTCAACCATAGAGCCGTCTCCCTTCATGGAGACAAAGCTGGGTCCAGGAGATTCTGGTCTATCCTCCTCAACAAAACTGTAACGAACGAACGAACGAACGAACGAACGGACGAGAGAGAGAGAGAGAGAGAGCGAGCTCTTATTGACTGAAGATGGTATTATAATGTTACTGCCGGTCTCTGAGACAGGGAGCAGCCTGGGATGGTTTAAGTTCCTTGTCTTACCTCTGAGCTTTGATCTGGCTGTCATGTTGCCCAGTGACTTCATCTCCAATTGCATTCATAGTTGACTGTAGGTCTTCACACAAACATACAAACCAGCAATGTGTGATTAAGTTAATATACTGTCAGAAATATATGACATTGTCTGCCACTAGATGTCGCACTAAGTGCCAGTATCTCAAACCTAAGCAAATGCTTTGCGGGCCACACAAGCACACGTACGCACACACGCACACATGCGCACACACGAGCACACACGCACGAGTGGCTGGACCGGCTATGACGACAAAGAAGAGAGCAGTTCGGATGACAACAGAGGGAGTTTGATGTTATTGTCTGCTGAGGATCAGCCCTGGCTCTGTAATGAAACACACAATTGGTGCAGACCACACAACAAGAATACCCTATATAGCCTTGGCAATTCCAATGTTAGTGAATGGTAGTGAATTTCCACAGTGCTGCTGGACCTGGAAATGATAATCACACTATAGGGACATATGACAATCTGTTAATGTTTCTCTGTCTGAGTTTCTGCCACTATATGTCACACTAAACGCACCAGAATTTCAGGCCATAACAAATGCTCAAAGGGCCACGTACGGTGCATGGACTGAACTCTCTCCTAGTACATTCTATGGAGAAACACACGTACACACACGCACGCACGCACACACACACTATCCCAGCTATGTTAGAAACTGTATTTGTCCCTCATGGGGAAATTGATTGGCAGCAGAAAATCACAAGGCATCACATGACATCAGAGACAATAACATACTCATATACGTAACAAGCACCTTGAAACAGATTAGGCTAGTCTGGCCAGACAAGCTATGCATCCTAATAATGTATTATTGCCCGTTTTAAAACCTGATAGCTAGTGGAACAAATTCATTTTGAAAACACATAACAGAGGAGCTCACATTACAACCCAGGGAGGCAGTGTGATGTCATTCTCTGCTCAGGACAAAATAATATTTACCTATCAAACCTTTGAAAAAGTGAGATTAGTTTCCAGAATATCTGCCTATCAGGAGAGCAGTCACACACCAATAGATCTGACTATAACCCATACTGTTAATAATTTAATAAATGTAGACTTTATATAGCAGGCATTTTGACACAAAACTTGTAATGTATATTAACAATCTGAGAATCGCCACATACAATGTATTGAAACACTAAGAACCTTTACCTTTATTCAAGTTCAGTTATGTTTAGACCTATTGCAATTTGACCACAAGCAAGTAGCTATATGTCATTTCTAACCATCCTAGGGTCTAACATTTATGACACTTAATACAACACGCATATACAACACGGACCAGACACCACACAACAATGTGAAAACGACCAAAACAGTGACAATGTACAATATGGTTGGAAAATTCATGTTGGCTGAGTGTCTCTTACCAGATTATCAGATTCACCCTACCAGATGAGGTCCAACTGACGTTATATCTGTGGAGAAAACATAGGCAGAACAAGCAGTTTGTCGGGCATGTTCCATATGACCTGACATTGAGCCAGTTTAAAGCATGGGTAGAGAGAGGCCAGACTATTCACACCTATGGTTGACACAGACCTAAATGAGACTTGAGCTCGCTTCTTCTGTTTGCTAATCACGAACAGGCAATGCTAGTGCCTGCTAAGCAGGTAAAGCAGGTTAGACTCCTAAATCCTGACAGTACTTTGCTCTAATCTTTGAGCTAGAACTGGTAATCAGTGACCAAGATTATGGCACTAGATTGGAGAAGGCGGTCCTGTTTTATTATTTATTTTGCGCCTGTCATTTGAGCGCCAGAAATATATAAATGCTGCCCTCTAGAGTCTAGAAGAAAAACCTGAAAATGTGTCTCAGGTAGCCTGCGACCTTAAAATAGTACCATATATTGTTAAATTGCTATTATACAGATCGAAATAGCATTCACGTAAACATACGTCAAAGTATGACATAATTGGTACGATTTTGGAACGTAGTTTCCAATCATATTGTTCTATACTTTCGCAGACTTTTCCATCAATGTCACACAAAATACATGTTTTGATAAATTTGTTTCACAGATCTTTATTACCTTCATGGAAATATAATTATAATGAGTTTTTCTATTTCTATAATTTTATGAGTTATCGCCACAGATACGCTTTCACACCCCGGACACGCGTCACGATAACTTCCAGCGTCAGATGTCATTTCTGTTTGCAAACAAGCGGGTCGTGAGTGCTTGAATGTTTCACCTCGTCCCCCTGTCTCTTCCCTAGGCCTGCACGGTTCGCTCCCGATGGGGGAAAACAACGACAGCGAGATCATCGAGCACCACGTGGAGGAGGAGATGGAGAAGAAACGCTCCTCCAGCCACGCGTCGTCTTTCATGGAGAGTGTCACTCCGTCGGAGCGTGAGGGCCATAGCAGCACGCAATCCTCTCACCGCCTGCTCGCCTACAGCGATGCGCTCATCTCCATCATAGCCACTGTCATGGTAGGAGTACCCTATGTATTGATTTACTGTCATCTAATGTATTGTATTCTCATCTCAAGAACACACAGGAATATGCCGTAGACGAGCTGTACAATAGCGCAACAGTGCGAAGATGTGAGTGAGTGAACGAGACCTGGTGGGGAAAATATAAGAATATGCGACTCAGTTTTCGTTTTGTAGGTTATTAAGTATTTGTGCGAATTGATTGTCCTGCCCTTCAGAATGACGGGATATTAGAAAACGGGAATATTTTATATTCTGGTGCAGTGGTGCCTATTCTCATTCATAAAGCAATGAGAGTAATTTATAAATCAGAATCAGATTATGCCTTGCAAGTGTATAGTGTGCACGCTAGTGCTAAATGTACATTTAACTAATATTGTTTTGTCCTTTCATTTTTATGATCAGATATTACCTGTTGCACACACAAAGGTGGAAGATAATGAGGTAACCACTGTAATAAATCCTGTAATAAAACCTCACACACACATTATCATATTCCCAGTTGTATTCACTTAATACAACAAGTGTGTTTTGTAGGAGTTAAGGGAAAGTGTTCAACTTCTGCTGACTACGAAGATTGCCGTTTACCTTATGACATTCATGATAGTTACTGTGGCATGGGCTGCACATATAAGGTTAGTAACTCTGTTATGTTATTCAATGTTATTGTTTCACATCGTAGTAGTTGGTTGGTATTCACTTAATTTCTCGGTTTTGTAGGTTATTCCAGGTAATTGTGCAAATTGACGACTGCCTTGCTCTTCTGAACCTCGTGAGTCTTGTGAAGCCAATCACAGTGTGGTTTACGTCACAGCATACCACTTCTGTATTTGTGTGCATTCTAGCGTAAAGTGCTTACATTTGCCAAATCTGAAGTTCTGCTTTCAATTCTGTTTATAGGCCTGCATGATGCTGATAACCTTTCTGCCGTACACTGTAAGTATGGCTCACATCCATGCCACAGGTTAACACTGAAATACCATATCCATCCAGGGGCTGATGTGTTAATAGGTGTGGCCACCTTGTACAGCACTTGGTGCCAATGACTTTGTGACTTGTACAGGGCAGTATTGAGTGGAGCGAGAGGAGCAAACATATGGGCACTTCTGCATTTGTTTGGAGAGGGGGAACTTATCCCCCTTTATGCATACAAGAATGATCCAGCAGTCTATGCAAGTCAATGGGGAGGTCCACAGATTTAACCCAAACATTGCCCTTTATTTATTTCTATTAGAGGGTAAAAGGTATTTGGAAATAGGATAGTACATTTATTCTCATGTACTTACAATCAAAGTGAAGCTTTTAGGGAAGTGGACTTTGTTTCAGGCCATGCATGGCAGATTTAGCTGTCTGGGTACTTTGGAAGCTCAGCCTCCTCAGCAAAAAATGTTGCACGCCCACTTAAGATTAAAGTGTAACTGCTTCCCAGCTCTGAGCCTGACTCCACCCACTACACAACTATGCATAGAGGAGGACTCCCTTTAACTTTAACATTTGAACTTGATGACAAAACAGCCAGGTCTTGGGGTGATTTAACGGATATGACGTGTGGTTCTGCTTTCAGCACATAAAATGTAGATTTTTATAAAAACTGACATGTCAATATTAAACGGGAATTTTGTCAATATTAAAAGTGAGGTAAAGGTGCTTTTATTCTCACATACACATACATGTAGTGTAATTGATCCCCTGCATTTAACCCATCCCTCAAGGGAGTAGTGGGCAGCCGCTGTGCAGCGCCCGGGGACCAACTCCTGATTGGAGCCGGTGTCAATATTAACACCACTATTGATGTTTCTCATGAAAGATCAATCCTATTACTTAGATTTCAGATAAAAAAAAAACACACTTTAATTACATTGCTGTCTATGTTGTATTTTAAAATCCTTTCCTAAACTATTTTCCTGTGCAAGCCTATATTGAATTGGCAGAGACCTTGTGCTCTTTAGTGTTCTGGCATGACATTAACCCAAATGAATTATGTATAAAATACCCATGTTGGCTTGTTTATTCATTTCAAAGGTTAATTGTGTACGATTGTACATAATTACATTGCAAATGTAGCTATAGCGGTTAAAGCTGTCTTAGTAGGCCGACTGACTGCAATATTCTGCATTTCTTATGCAGTTTTCCCTGATGGCTACCTTTCCAGAGAACATTCTAGGCATTCTGCTGTTCTGTGCATGTGTCATGGTGATCGGCATCATTCAGGTACCTTCTGCTGCATTTCCCCTGCTGCCAAATCCAGTGGTAGCTCTCAGAAAGTGTCCCTTTATGACAGGTGCACAATTAAATGTTGCTTTTAAAGTGTTCATGAAACCTTCAGTACAGCCTTCATATACTGTAAATACTGTGCAGAATCAGCAGATTGATTGATATTGGGAATTGTGAATAAAATAAGAAATGATTAAGTTGGTTTAAGCCTTCATAGAGAAGAAAAACTAAGATAATGTGTAGTGCATTTAGAAAAGAAGTGCAGCGCTTTAATTGCTGATTTTAGTTTTTTTTTTAACAGATTATTTATATAACATACAAACAGCCGTAATTGGTTTTGTTGTGCACGTCAATCAAACTACCCCCCCTGCTAAGTAGGCGTGTCTTGACACAGTTGTTAGTCAAGGCTGTGTTCCAGACTTTACCCAAGTAAAGGCTGGCTCTGCGAAGCTGTTACATACCTGACCGAAGGTGTGTCTGTCTGTCTGTCTGTCTGTCTGTGTGTTGTATGCAGGCGGTGATTGTGTTGTACGCGTTCAGCAGACCTTTCCTCCTGAACGAGCAGATCCAGATCTCGGAGAACCAGACCTTCTATAAACACCACATCCTCAAGGTCATCATGAGAGTCCCCATCATGTGCTTCTTCGCCAGTATCTTCTCCCTCATCTTCTTCCAACTGGTAAACCCCCTTTTATTATCACGGCTGTTTCAGTTCAGAATTAGAGGCGGGGTACCTTCCACCCTTCATGCAGACTGGAGCGACCCAGCGCTCTATGAAAGTCAATAAGGAGGTCCACGGATTTCACCCTAATATAATTTTACCCTGGGGATGTTAATGGGTATTTTAAATGCATACAATAAATCTGAGGACACATTTGTATTTCTGCAGTGAACTGTTTTGGGGTAAATTGACTTTGTTTCAGGCCATGCATGGTAGATTTAACTGTCTCGGCACCTCCACAGCAGAATGCTGTTAGTGACACGCCCACTTAGAGTTATAGTCACTATATTTTGCAAGCTAATTGTAAGCTAATACACGTTTTTCCAAATTCACCAAATATCTCATCGCATTTTGTGGGGGGTTATTGTTTTTATTTGAGATCGAAGTTAGCAAGCTTTATCGAGAATGGCCGAACGTGTTCCATCTTTGTTTCCATTGAAATGCAATACAGTGTTCCATCTTGCTGTTTTTCCAATATCTTTGATTTATCCTTTTGTCTTCCAGTCCTATGTGCTGTTAGCCATCATCATCTTTTTGCCGTATATCTCGCAGTCGATGAAGTGGTGTCGCAACAAGGCAATCGGTAAGCAGTCGAGCATTTAGACACTATGGCCACTTGATAACATGAGTAGGGATGGCATCGATGCGATACTGAGATCGGAAATTGGTCCGATACTGACTTAAATAGCTGGATTGGTATCGGTAACTGTTGGACATTTGTAACCGATCCATGGGTTTAATTAAATTACATTTATTTAAACGCATAGGTCTACTGTCAAGCATCAGCCATGTCTAACCTACCCAGGCCACACGATCAGCAGCAGGTTTCTAAAATACATCCTATGCAATAAGTCCTAAAATAGAGATTGGCATTCAGTTACTTTGCAACTTAACTTAGAATTTAATTTAACACTGGAATCGGATCAGTACTCTGTATCGGCTGATACCCAAAGTGCCGGTATCTGTATCGGAACTGAAAAAACTGGATCGTCTCACCCCTTACCATGAAAGATTGGGGAAGGGGGGGAGTGACACAAAACAAACCAGTTAGAAGAGAATACAATCCAAAAGCATAGCATACTATAAACTGGGCTAAATCTGGCCCCCGGGAGGAGCTGGTGGATGTTACTGCAGACAGGGATAACTGGGCTGCTCTAATGACCCTGTTGCCACGGTGACCCTAATGGAGCGGTTAATTAAGATGATGGGTGGATGGCATACTATTCTACATATTCTGTTCTCATCAGCATCTAGTGTTACTTGGCTGACATCGTTTTAAAATATTAAAATTAGAATGTCTGTCTGATAATCGGTAGAGATAACATCATTGTTCATAAACACATACAATAATAATATTTGTTTGCCGTGTAAGGTTGTATGTCTTTTAAGACCACTGTTTTTAATTAATTATAATAATAATAATTAATACCCAGACTGCTCTAATCATGGTGATGTTCACATCAGGCCAGGTGGAGGAGACCCCAGACTCAATGATCTTCTACACGTACCACCCCAATGAGCCCCTGTGCAAGGAACGGGTGGAGGCGTTCAGCGATGGAGTTTACGCCATCGTAGCGACGCTCCTCATCCTGGACATCTGGTTTGTTGATCTCTTGCCACTTGTAGAATATTGACGCTACCAATGACAAAATCTGCCAGGATTTTCAGCAGAAATGTAATGTTTAATTATCAGATAGGTTTGCCTCATGCAGGGTCATCTATTAGGCTGAATGTCAAGGGTTCGAGACCCAGAGTAGGTCTACCTTAAGCAAGATGCCTAAAGCGTATCTGCTCATTCTAACACTTTTGTACTTTTGTACTAACTGTACATTAAAATGTTTTGACGAAAGTAATCTGCTAAATGCTGTAATTGAAATTGTAAATAATTTAACTATTACCTTTCAATGGGATTAACATATGTTACTCCTATTAAAGAGTTCAATGATTTATAATAACTACTACTCCTCAACCATGTTGGATGCCAAATAAGGCAGCTCCAATGTAGTAACACACTCATGTTCTATCTTCTGTGGTTCCTTCAGTGAGGACAACGTTCCCATACCTGCGGTGGTACAGAAGAAGTTTGGCGGGAGCTTGGTTGCGGCTCTCCAGGAATACGGCGCCGAGTACCTTGCCTACTTTGGGTCCTTCGCCACCGTTGGCCTGCTCTGGTTCGTCCACCACTCGCTCTTCCTCCACGTAACCAAGGCAACGCGCTTCATGGGCCTGCTCAACACCTTCTCCCTGGCCTTCGTCGGAGGCTTGCCGTTAGCATACCAGCTAACGCACGAGTTCCCGCGCAACTCTCTCAACGAGCTGGAGGCCATTCAGATCAGCTGCGTCATTATCTTCTTCGCCGGCATATTCCAGCTGACTATTTTCGTGGTCGCTCTTTTCAACGAGCGGGAAACGCTGCACCCGTACGTATGGTACGGCGGGCGCGAGCACGCGTTCATGCTAGCTAAGCTGTCGCTGTACCCTTGCGTAGCGCTGGGCACGTTTTTCGTAACGTGCATCTTGAGCAGATTCAGCGCCCCCGTTTTCCACCTGATGGAGATCACGGTGCCTTTCGCATTTCTGGCGCTGCGGCTGTTGGTGCGCGTCGGGCTAGCGTTAATACGGCTACTGTTCTGTCCGGAGAGACAGCAAGAGCCGCGGACTGTTCTGGAAGAGGAGGAAGAGGCAACGGTGCCCTTCAACGCCGTAGTCACCTAGATATGGAGCCACATTTGGGCAGGAAGATGAATGGCTTTGCTACAGTAACATATGCATGGCTGACCAAAGAGTTAACTGACAGATCCTAGTGTAGTTGTAGTCCACATAGCAGCGTTGATTTGATTCAATCCACATGCTGGATACTGTGTGTGCATTGTTCTCTAGTTGAGTATAGTCGCAGACTCTGTAACGACTTTGGTATAGCTAAAAACCTGAGTAGGGTCCCATTGAAATAGGCCCTGTAGGCCTTTATAGACTGGTATGTTAAATGTGTGGTATTGGACCAGAAAGAATGGTAATGTGTAAAGAGCCATACTACTTTTCTTTTTTCATTGATTAATGCTTATTACAAGGACAATTAACTAATGCAAATTTGACTAGATTTTGGATCTTTAGGGAAATATTCAAAAAGCAATTCTAGACTTATATTTAAATTAATGTGTTCTACTGTAGTCACCACTGAATAAGAAATTATTTTATTTCCAAACACAAATTAGGACTGCATTGTTATTGTGTGTATGTAATTTAATTCAGATACACAAGTAGTGTAACAAGTAGTGTAATTTAAATATGTATTTGCGAATTTAGTAGAAATTAACTCCACTTGCATAGTCCGACTTATTTTCAGCACATTTTCTGTCAAATTACAGAATTATTCAATATTGATAACTGACAGAAGATATGGATAGATACTGTAGATGAAAATAGGATGTCTGCCTCATTGTTGAAACTCAATATGCTACAGGAAGAAGATAATATAATATAAATTATATATTAAAGTGTTTCTAGGACTTCCTTGAAAAAAATGTTTTAATCTCAATGAGTACTTTCTGGTAAAGTAAAGGTAAAACAAAAAAGTAAAAGTAATTACAAAATACAAAAATATAATTGATGTACACTGGATTTTAAAAATGTTTTTATGTAAACTGGGCTAAATGTGTTATGTAGATGGCGCAGAGCTTTCCAGAGTGAGTTTGACTGAGAAAATAATTCATACATTTTGAGAGGTCATTGAATGAGTTGAGTCAAAGCCATGAATAATGATCCAGATAGTGCCAAACTGTTTTGAGAAATGCATGCAACTGACATTTGTGACACAAGTACCACAGCCTTGTATTGTTGATGTGCAATGCCTGGATGGTACGTATATAACTGGGGCGCTCAAAACAGTGGCATCCTGGACAATCCTGGCATTATTGCTGAAACCTAATTTAAATATTGCAGTGTTTTGTGCAACAGCTAACTGAATGTGCCCCCCCCCCCCCCCTTCTCCCCATATTTTAGACGGGTAAAAATGTAAAGCACTAAACATGCTCTGGGTATCAAGTGCATAGCTTGAATACAAGGGGAAGTTGTACATGAACATTGTATTAGAATTCATTATGCACAATGTTAATGTTACAGAATATGACGGTGCAAACCGTCCCATTACTTCTGCACCAAAATGAACAAATGTTTTGAGGTATACAAAAATGTTGTAGCTTTCTTCTCCAGGAGAGGCCGCTGTTGATTTAAATGTCCTTTTACTGAAGTGTTGTTCGCTGTTGCTTTTATGTGAAATATTGTGTTGCTAGAGAATTCACTTCAAGATGCACTTTAATATAGTTCTGCCATGGAAGGACTGAGGGATGGTTTCTAAAGAGGAACATAATAAATAAATCAACTTTTTGTAGCCTATGATTTGTTTCATTAGTGACTGAATAATTCAAAAAGGTGCCCAAACTTTTTACTGTACATGTCATGTACTGTAGTGGAACGTCATAACCCCTGGCAACCAGTCCCTAAACATTCTGTGAACTTGATTAAGTATCTACAATATGTCTATCGTTGTGGGTTAGATGCCTGCAAAACACGTCACTATGAAAAAGTGTTTTTATTAATGTCTAATCAAGAAAGGGATAAGTGCTATGATTTGAGTGCTTAAACATCGAGCTTCTGCTTTAATGTGAAGCGTAAAGTGAAGTTGCTGGTTTATTCCACTAGGAGGCGCTATAACTTACAGATAGAGAATGTTGGACCTATAGATAGTACTCCAGAAAGTTGTGCATCACACAATCTTAGAGCCACAAAATGGGCTTAATGCTAGACTACCATTAAATGGCATGTACCTAATACAGAATACCACATTCTAGACATTGTGAAATTAAAATAAATAAATGCATTCACTTCCATAGTTTCACAACATCCCTAATAAGATATCTATCTCAATATGTGGTCTATACAGAAGATTTTGCATTGCCTATACAGTACTGATGGTATTACATTTCTACAATTCCATCTTAAATCTAGACAAGTTTTATTATAAAACATTTCTCCATAATGCAAACCAAAACGTAAATTAAATTATAAAGACATGCAACTGATTAAGTGCACATTAACATGACAGCTGAGTTAATCACAACTACCAATTCCTGTCTTTGATACTTTGCTGCTGTATAACCTTATAACTTATTACAATATAAATTAGTCCACACAGTACAATCTTCCAAGTTAAGCTATGGCTGTAGTATAATTCTGATAATCGAAGCTTAGCTCTACGATGTCTTCCAAAGTCCTATCCTCATCAGGACTAGGAACGATGAAGTGACTGTTTTTGTACAGCTAAACTCACATCTGTTATTAAAAGCAGCAGTTTGGTTGTGTGTTTCGCTAGAGCAGTCTCTCTTACACATTACAGATGGTCCCACATTTCACCCAACAAACCCCATTCACGTCTAACAGGGAGGTAAAAGTACATCAACACAGTTCCCAGAAGAAATATCAGTATATCAATATAATAGACAAGACAAAAAAAAAAAACACCCTGCATCGATAAAACCGTGATTAAAGCGAGCTGAATAGCATAAGGTGATATGTATTGCCAGATCATGCGGCAACAAATTCAGCTCCAGGCCAAACCCTCATCGTTCCCCAGACAATTCCCATCGATGTTGGAAATAGCAGGCAACCATTTATGGAACTGGAGCTTGGGAGTTTGTCAGACAGTGCTTTGGTAAACATTTCTGGAAGAGTCTGGCTCGCTTGCTCCAGCCAATCACAACCACAGAATCAACATGTGACCGGCTACTGAAAACACCATGTTGATTGGCGGTTAGAATTCCTCATAATTCAAATCCAGTCCAAGAAATCAATCCAAACCAATGTTCTTAAATATTGCATTAGATTAAAATATTGCTATGAGACCATAAAAAAAACTAATCTTATTTATAAATTTATATAGAAGCTTTCTCCATCTATCCACACGCACACACCCTCTAGAATTTGTATTTCACTGCAATTGCAACATGTTGCAGACAACCCTCAAATCATTCCCAGGTTATGAATAATTTAAGGAATCTAAAATTAGATCAAGTGTAAATAAAAAACATCTCGATCATCAGAACCTTCGGAGTGGTTGAGTGGGTCCTGACCCCGCGTACACTTGTCTTCTCAATGCCACTTTCATCAACCAATCACACAAGGACATTTCTATACGCATATGTTTACATCAATAAGTCATACAATAGTGAAAACCATGGCATTTATGCAGTCTACAAAAATGTTACAAAGCCGCAATTGTGCAGCTTTGGTGACGTTTGGCGACACCTACAGTCAGAAAGTGGTAAGTGATCCATTGTCATATAAACATAAGGAGAGGTCACCTCTACCGTGATTGGATGATCAAAACAGCATAGCAGACAAACGTGTAAACGCAGCCCACTTATTGGTTCACAGGATAATGGAAGCAGTGTCTAATCACAATCTCAAGTATAAACTTGCCCGCCACACCTTATAATCAGCAGTCCCTACCAGCTACAATATCAAACTATTAGTTCATGCTAGAGGCTATACATGAGTTGTATCTCATATTTCTGCATATCATTTATCATAGCTTAAAAGTGTATAGCGTCGTTTTTACAAACTAGTCACATATACAGTAGTGTGTGTGTATATACATTTGTTTACCTAAATATCTATTATTTATGTACAATAATGTAGAAACACACGTGCTGTGTCAACTAGCGCGCGCCGCTGTAAGCTAGCCCTAGTCTAAATCGGGATGCCCATTACCCTAATGGAAGCTTTCACTGTGACGTGCATGTAGAGGAAAGGAAACGCTAGTCCACGTCACGTGGAGGAGGGAAAAGTTAGGGTTTACTTTAGTACATGCTTCAAAGTTGTTGTTTTTATAACTCGTAAAACCGACAGAGCGTAGCCTATAAACAACGAGCGCTAGCTTGACAGTCTTGCGATTGTAGACTAGCTACAGTCTCCAGTTCATGCTGGTTAAGAGTTCTGCGTCGTTAATCCTAAAGATTTACTTCTTCCACATCTTCAGCTCAGATCAGTGCAATATTTGAAGTTCACAGGCAGGTGGCGCTCATCCGCCACCCAGCGCTCCAAGAAACCCATCTGTTTTCCCAGAAAAGGAGCGAGCAAGTCTGACATTTTGTTTTTGTGTTTTTTTTTTTGTTAAACATTCTGTGGAAGATTCATCTTCAGGTCAAAGGTCACATTTAGGAATAAACAAAGCTGAGGTGGACAGCGCATGCCCTGACAAGGGCCAAGTGGTCGCACACGCACGCACACGCAGTCACACGTTTGACCCAAATGAGCGGTAGCCCTGTCATTATGCCTGGACGCCAGCAGGGGGAAGCATGCCTCTCTCGCGCAGGTGCGTGTGCAGCGTGTGGAAGATGCTGAGTTGCTGTTCGGGCTGCAGAGCCAGCAGCTGCTGCAGGACCTTGCTGGGGTTTGGACCTCTGCAACACATTGTGTGTGTGTTAGAGAGAGAGAGAAAGAGGGGGGGAGAGAGAGAGGGGGGGGGGGGACGACGACACACAAATTAGAAGAAACCAATAAAACAGAGACCTTAACAACAGAACTACGCCTTCAGTACTGTGAGACATTAAAAACAATAGACGTAGACAAACCAAAAACATTAATCACAACACAGCAACACAGACAGGCCAGATGGGTTTGTGATGTACAAGCTAGCTAACCCCTACCCCGATGACTAAGCCCTACCTGCCCCAGAATGCTGTCTGCCAATAATAATAATCCATACATCCATTTATCCGGAGTCGGGTCGCGTAATATTAATGTAATACATGTGTGTAATACAAATAATACACACACATAAATAACAACACCGAACATGTATTTATTTATAACAAATCGAAATGTAAGCAAGCGTATAAGGACGTTATTAAGTAGCGTCCATGTTCTGCGGCCGACCTGATGAAGCTTGCGATGTAGACATGGGTGAAGGTGGCCATCAGATACTGGCAGTCGAAGCGGTCCATGATGCCCCCGTGACCCGGGATGGTGTTGGCAAAGTCCTGTGTGGGGAGGGACAGGAAATGATGTCACATGGAGGGGGGGGGAGAGAGAGAGAGAGAGAGAGAGAGAGAGAGAGAGAGAGAGACTGACAGACAAACAGTACAGGGTTATTTATTGAGTTGTCTGGGAGGCCATTACTGTGAAATGGAGGGTGACATATCTGATGATAAACGCCCTCTGCTCTCCTATCCTCCTAAAACCCATCTAGCAGCAGGCTTCCAGAAAAAGCTGTATGTCCTTCTCATAAACACGCTGTCAGGACTGTACAGCGTGTATAGAGACAGAGTGCATTAAAGTCTCGCCCACACCGGTGGGGAAAACATCCTATAGCTCTCCATTGACTTTGCATTACATTAAAACTTAACTTAAAAGCTGTTACAGGATGCACTACCCACAAAGTAAAGAAGCCAGAGCTAAGTTTGCAAACTAACCGATAATTCAAGGTTTTAACTAAGGAGAGAAAAGCACAAAAGATGTGAGACATTATCAGGCATTATCAGACATATTATATGTACAATATACAATGTTTTCTCCCTGGTGGGAGTGCTTTTCTGTCTTTACTGTATGCCTCTGCCCATGTACTGCATATGTGGCCACTTGAATGGGTCAGGGTGAGTCATCTTGTGTGAAGGTCATGTAGCCGATGATGCTAGAACCATTTCTAATGAACCCACTGGGTTCATTAGAAATGGTTTTCAGAAATTGTTTTCTCTCTCTCTCTCTCTCACACTCACACACACACACTTTGTCTTTCTTGCATTCTGACTCCCTTTTTCCAACCCGTATATTACTTCCTGTCTTCTCAAGCCTGCTGACCCTAACTGTGCTCAACATTAGCTTCATGAGAGTGAGTGAAAGTCTAGGCACTTGTTTGAGCCGTGACAGTGACAAAGTGGACTTCATGTCCCACCAAACATGACTCTCCATTACTGCAGATATTTTTTTGCCAACCTATCAACCTTTCTTCACCAGATGTTTCCACTATTTGTAGAATATGTGATTTATTATGACCATGACTCCTAATCACTTTCTGTGCAATGTTAAATCCGTCATTGCTTGCCAAAGTGTCAAATGGTGTAGCATAATAATGGGCACAGCTCGTTTGAAAGTGAGAATATGTAGCATACATTGGCGCATTAAACTGTCGTTAGACAAATGAGCTGTGAACCAAGGTTGTTTGCTGTTGGCTGACAGCTATTACGGCTGTATTTAAAGCACGGGCGCAAGAGACGGTGGTTAGGTTATTGCTGAGCTCGCTCTCTTTCTCTCCCCTCTCTCTCTCTCTGTCTCTCTCTCTCTCTCACTCTCTCTCTCTCTCTCTCTCTCTCTCTCTCTCTCTCTCTCTCTCTCTCGCTGCTGAACTATACGCCAAAATGGAGAACTCTTGGTCTGTAAAGAGATTCATGCATCAGTTATTCTCTCTTTCCTCACAGTTTCTTTTCATTTGTATGAGAGCGTTTGTGTATTGTATATTTGACAATGAAACATCAATACAGCACTTCATACTTCTAAGGTTGAACCTAATCTAATAAATGTTCTCTCTCTCTTTATCTTTCTTTCTCTTTCTCTCTCTCTCTTTCTCTCTCTCCCTCTCTCTCTGTCTCTCTCTCTCTCTCTCTCTCTCTCTCTCTCTCTCTCTCTCTCTCCCTCTCTCTCTCTCTCTGCAAGTGTATGCAGGGCTTGGAACTGAGACAAGTTTACAAGCGGGATAGCCAGGTTAAACAGTAGAGAACAGATGAACGTGCACACACATAAGCTCACATCTTGCCCTACACACATACACACACACAGACATGTAACTTCACATCCAGCATCCAAGACAAATCCCATTTATCTGAGCGCCTTCGCTCTGCGCCTGCCCTGTTTGTTATCAGACCATTCTCCGTTCCATTTCTTCATCTTGTACTCCCAGAATGCTTTGCTCTTCCTATGCGATTTACATTTTCTCCCGGCCTCTCCTGCCAGTCTACAGCTTCGTCGGCGGAGGACAACAAGTCCCAGCTCTCCATGAGGCCCCAGACCCCCCAGGGCAAAGGCTTTGAGTGCTCTGAGGTTGACGGACAGGTGCGGCCCAAGGCCGCGCCCCTTCCCACCCCGGAAGAGAAGATGAGGCAAGCTGCCCAGGCCGTGCCCACAGACATCGTCCCCATCAACGTCACAGGTAGGCCACACCCTCCCCCGTCCTGGCGTCCGCATCGCCCAATCACACGTCTCGAGTAGCGCCGACATCCCACTAGTGGTCAATCTCCTCATCGGCGTTAGCCGCTGGATTAGCAATGTCCTCTTCTTTCTTTTGTGGCGTGCATCTGTTGCGTGCTAGCGGCTTCGTTTCTTAGAGAGTAGCGACTTATGTCGCCCTTGCTATGAGATGCATCTGGCCTCATCCACCTCTCACGCCGTGTCTGTGGTGCGTGGATCTGCGACAATGCAGTCTCACCGTCCGCGCATCCACAGTGAATTATGCTGCATTTGCCTGCTCTCTCTCTGTGTGTGTGTGAGCCTCTGTGTGTTCACCCCACTCTTTTGCGCCTCTAGATATCTGACCTTCACCCTTGTTTGTGTGTGTGTGTGTGTGTGTGTGTATGAAATGTGTGACAGCGCACCAAAAGGTCAAGGCTTCTCAGGGACTGTAAAGTCAAACCACAATTTGACAGACACACACACACACACACACATACAGACCCACCGCAGGGGTTAACAAACGAGACAAGTGTATTTTACACATAAATATAGAGACAGCTGCTGGTCACTGTGAGTTTGTCTGGCACTATGGCACTAATGAGTAGTTAGCGTTGTTCTCATTCTGCCTGGGTTGCTGTTAACCTAATCCCCTGTCACTTTACATTAGACAGAGAGAGAGAGAGAGAGAGAGAGAGAGAGTGGGGGGGGGGAGAGCTATATTAGAGTGAGCTGTGACTATCTCCCCTCACACCAGTTTTCATTACCATAATGAAGTTTGCCTGCATATTGTCGCTGGCTAGCTAGCTAGCTAGCCAGCTACTTCAAAGGACAGGTCCTAGAATGAGAAAGCTAAAAAGCTGTGTGAAAGGGAGCGTGGATACTTCTCACCTGATTGTGTGCATGTTTGTGTGTGATTCAAGCATGTACTGTATGCTAACATGTCACTAGCACACAGGGTGGGAAACTGACATCAGCAATGTGGATAAATCTTTAACTATAAATCTACATTACTGGAACTGTCAGATAACCAGACAGTAATAATCATAAAATATTGAAATGCATGACAGATATAGTCTGCAACTGATAGATTTAAAGCAGCTGGTTGATTAATTTCCTACCCTGACCATATTGCATGATGATTAATATTATTATTAATTATAATACAAAACACTTTTTGGCATGTTTTTAAAAACGTTTTTCCACTAACCGGCTGCTGTGTTGTCCGCCTGCCTTGCTCTCGCCCTCCCGGCCACCAGGGGCAGTGTTTGACCGACAGGCCAGCATCCGGCGCTCCCTCATTAACACTGACACCGTGTCCCGCCGGCCCAAGAAGGTCAAACGCAGAAAGACAATATCAGGGCTGCCCGACAACATCAACCAAGAGCTAGGTATGGATCACTGGTAGGGCTCCGTGCGGCCCTCTATTGTCCATAGACATGCATCAACAACACTCAGGGAAATCCATCCTTGCCGTCATTCCTTGCTGCATTCCTTCATTCACCTCCCTACTGTGGAGCTCTGCATCATATTATTGTTTTGAGCAGTCAGGCTGGGGCTCCGGGAAGCTAACAGCGAGACAGTGGAATCATGGTGCCAGTCAGCAGTGTACTGTATTAAAGGGACAGTAGTCCCTTTTAGCACGTGCTGTTCTGGTATGTTTAGCATCAGCAGAGGTATAACTCTGATGAACTCTCCTCATTTGTGAGTATTGACAGACACATTGCTTGAGAAAAAGGACCCCGGTCCAGATGTGGTTGTTAACGTTCCTATAATACCTATTGTCCCTTAATCCAACTTCTTGCATGTATATGCCCACTTGTGTTTTAATCCACGTGTGTCACATACCCTACTTAACAAACCCCGGCTGCTAATCCTAGCTTTTGGCTCGCAGCCCAGTCACATGTATACTAGTGTGTAAAATATATGTCTGTCTGGGCTTGATGACTAATGGGTGTTAAGTGGCCTAACAGAACAGGTGACTGTTTAGAAGAAAGATAAACAAGTGAAAAGATCATTCTTCCCCCTTGTTTAATAATACTGTACAGTTAGAATCAGTCATCTCCTTGTGGTTTAAGGGGTAGAACGTCAGAGTGTGAAGGTTTCCTCTGACGCTCCATAACAAGCCGGATTGTTATGCTCAGCTGTTGTTTTGACAGCCCCTCTCGGTGTAAACCGATACTAAACCTGCCAGGACTCATGTCCTCTACGAACAGATGGGCTTTTAATAACAAACGGGGAGAGTTCCGAGTTCTGCTTCAAACATCTGACCCACAGTCATTGAGACAAGAGTGGCTGTTAAGACTGCACTAAGCACGGCTGTGGTGTTTTGACTGTGCTGCGGGACTGCTGTGTGTGTGTGTGTGGTGGTGGTTTCTCTGAGCTGTACCAAGCCGTTTATGGAAAATCGACTTTCTCATTGGGGATAAGATCGGTTCCGCTCGTTGGAAAACAGATTTAAAGTTCGGCGAGCGCCTGACGGACGGCAACCTTTTGAATGTCATGATTACTGAGCAGGGGTAATTGTCCCCTCTACCCAGCATCCCACTCTCTCTTTTCCCACCCTGCCCTTTCCTTGAGTCAGAGCTGCCTGTGAACCTGCAGCTTAATCTATCGCTGCAGCAGCAGCAGCAGGCAAGCTGCCACTCCTGCGCGTGTGTGTGTGCGTGCGTGCGTGCGTGCGTGCGTGCGTGTCAGAAAGAGAGAGGAGATAGTGTATGCACGGGATACGAGCATCAACAGGCAAGCTACCACAGATGGGAGACAGCAGCACACATCCATTCCTCTTTTACTTCAACACTTTCCACAGTTTATCTGTTTTTGTGTCGGTATGTGCATTGTGTGTGTGCGCGTGCTTACGACAATTATGCGTGTATCGGTTGTGTTTGCGACCGTGCGTGCCTGTGCCGATGTATTTGTTTGTGCGCTAGGTGCAATTGTCTGACACACAAGTGTGTGTGTGTGTTTGTGTGTGTGTGCGTGTGTGTGTGTGTGTGTGAGAGCAAGAGAAAGAGAGGGGGGGGGGTGCTTGCTCAGCCAGACAGGACACATTCCCCCTAAGCCCTTTCCATCCTGTACCCTTCCTTCATAATGAGGGAAGCCAGAGCTTGTTAGCGTCGTTGACAAGGTTAGGGGAGGGGAGGGAAGCACAACGCTAAGCCACTGCTAATCAGATGAAGGGGAGGCGTGTTGGTTTAATTTTCTCTTTCTGTGTCTTTCCCTTCTCTTCTGTTGTCCTCCCCAGCAGCCAAGGGACGGGGCGGAGAGCTCCGTCCACACTCCATGTTCATCCCGGGACAGTACTCCACCCTGGGCAGAGTGGGAAGCGTCAGCTCGGCACTCAGGCACTCGGAGACCCGCGAGTCGGGCTGCCAGACGGAGGAGGTGAAGATAGTCCCCCCTTCCATGAGGCGGATACGGGCGCAGAGGGGACAGGGGATCGCTGCCCAGATGGCGGGCATCGCCAACTCCTCGTCCATGGGAAGCATCTCCGCTTCCGGCAGCAGCCGCTCGGGGATGCCGCCCCTTCTCTTGTCCCACCTGAACGGAGACGTCTCCCGCTTCCACAGCCTGCCCCGCTCGGGTGCCAGGGTGTCCCTCAGCTCCGACCCCATCTGCAGCAGCACCCCCATCAGGCCGGAGGGCCAAACGACGCTGTCGCAGAGACACATAGGCCGGCTGCAGGCGGACGACACGGTGGTGCACCTGCGGAACGCCCCCAGGGCCGCCTCCCTGCCCAGGCCCAAGTCCCAGGAGGTCAGGGGGACGCAGTCGGAGGACTGGGCTGGCGGCCCGGCTAGCGTGGTCTCCCCCCATGCTGCCTACTCCACCTCCGTCATCCCCAACGCCACCTTGTCTAGCTCGGCGGAGGTCATCGCCCTCCACACCTCCGGCCAACGGCCCCGCTCCACGGCCTGCGCATACCCAGTGGCGAGGCCCCTGAGCCGGGCCTCCTCGGCCAACGCCGACCCCCTGACCTCCGGCTCCCCAGACTTCTCCCACAGTTCACCACAGTTCACTACCCAAGGCGGCGTTTGCGTTGCCTCGGCGACGCCCAGCGAGTCGGGCCGGTCGGACGGCAGCGCCCACAGCCACAGCACCCTGGCGCCCACCCCGCCCTCCTCCGTGGCCGAGGAGCAGTGGGGCATTTACGACATGCCGGAAAGCGTGGCTCCGCGTCGGCCCGTCACGTCCAGCTGCTCCACGCCTGTCAACCACCTGCACAGCAGCCTGGAGCTGTCGTCCCGGACGACCACCGACTCCAGCTCCCTGTACTCGCAGGACAACGACGGCTACTACACCTCCATGCACCTGGACTCGGGTCTGCGCTCGCGTAGCCACGGCAGCGGCCAGGGCCACGTGGCGGCGGTGGGGCGGGTGGCCAGGCACAGCATGTATGAGTGCCGGGAGACAGCTAGCCAAGAGGACGCCGTTAGCTTGTGCAGCGACCGCTCGCTGTCTCGCAGCATCTCCCTCCGCAAGTCCAAAAAGCCGCCGTTGCCACCGGCGCGCATGGACTCCCTCCGACGCAAGCCGGACGCCAAGAAGCCCCTGGGAGGCGTTAGCTCCATTAGCGGCGCTAGCGGGGAGAACGGCTCCGTGCTGAACGAGTCGCTTATCGCTAGCTTGCAGCACAGCCTCCAGATGGGGCTGAGGGGCGGCAAGGGAAGCGGGGCGTCTCCTTCCCCGCCCTCTCACAGCCCGAGCAGCGACTACGACGACCCCTGGGTGCTGCGTCCGCGTAGCCACAGCAGCGTCAGCGGCGCCAGCTCTGCCGCGTCTCTGCCGGCTAACGGCGGCGCTAACGGCGGCGTGACTAACGTGTACTCTCTGTGCCACGTGACGCCGGCGCAGAGCGACACCAGCAGCCTGCGCTCCGACTACGCCGAGTCGTGGGGCTACTACATCGACTACCCCCGTAACCACGGAGACCAGGCGCCGCAAGCGCCGCAGGCCCATCCCGCGGCCGACGTGTCGGGCGGGCCTCACCAGAACGGCGGGGGGATTCACGGCAGCAGCAGGCAGGCTTCCGTAGCGCCGGGCCAAGACGGAGGGGTGGTGGTGAAGCCTAAGACCTCCCCGGACCGGGTGCACCGGCTCACCTCGCCCTCCAGCGGCTACTCCAGCCAGTCCAACACTCCGACAGCCGGAACCCCGGTGCCCTCCTTCATCAGGTCCATGTCGCCCTCCTGTGGCCGGCCCAGGCCCAAGGTGCCGGAGAGGAAGTCGTCGCTGCTCTCGTCCGTGTCCATCTCGTCCTCGTCCACCTCGCTCTCCTCCAACACCTCCGACTCCCTGAAGAACTCCGGGCCCCCGCCGCCTCCTCCTGCGCCCCTAAACCTCTCCGTGTCGTCTCCCCAGACCCCGCTCAGCCCGCCACCGTCGTTCCCCGCGCCGCTTCCGCCGAACTGCAGCCCTGGCTCTCCGCCGCCACCTCCTCCACCTCCTCCTGCAGCTCCCGTATTACCCACAACCCCGCAGGAGTTCCCAACGTGCCCTCCCTCCACCTGCTCCACCTCTCCGGAGTTCCCTCCCCCGCCACCGCCTCACATGTTCCTCCCCCACAGCCTTTCTGTCGGCGGGAGTCTCGGCCCTCCTCCTCCACCTCCCCCTCTGCCTCCTCCCCTTATGTTCCCCGACATGGGTCCGCCTCCGCCTCCGCCACTCCCTGTCTCTGCTCCGCCAGCCACCTTCTCATTGGCCCGGAAGGTGGAGAAGGGTGCCCCTAAAGGGAGCCCCACCCAGGACAGCTTGTCACCCAAGCCCCTCATCACCCCTTTTGCACTGCAGAGCATCCAGCTCCGCTCGGTCAAGCGGCCGGAGAAGCACGTCAACGGCGACGCGGGCCTCTCCAAAGCTGGCCAAACGGGGGTGGACTTCCGTAGGGGACTGAAGGCCGCGTCCCTGGAGAAGTGTAAATCACAGGAGCAGCCTTTCCCAGCGAATCCCGCGATCCACTGCTCCTCTCTGGAGGAAAACGTCCACGGCATCGCACCGTCGCCGGTGTCACAGCTGTTAGAGGACCCTTCAGCTGACTGCAGTACCGCATACGACCTGCCAGATGGCGCTGTCCTCAACGGAAAAGGTGAAGACCAGGATCATTTATCTTCAAACGGAAAGCTTGAAGAAGAAGAGGAGAAACAGAGGATGAATCCCACCCAAAGCTCTCCAGCCAAGGGGAAACCACCTGTCATCTCCAAGAAACCCAAACTCTCCCTTATCATCCAAAATATTGCTCAGCCCATCGTAGAAAAGGAGCACCCTCAACCCGAGGAGCAGCTAACCCCTCTGGCCTTGTCAGATGACCAAGTGGATGGTCCAAGTAGAGCGGAGGAGGAAGAAACGAAAGAGAAGGAACCAGAGGAAGAGCCAGAGGAAGAGGTGATTCAGGGGCTCTCCGAGGCTCTCAAAGAAGGCAGGTCACCATCCACAGAGACCCAGGAGGAGCCTCACATCTCCTCTCCCGCCATCCAAGAAACGAGCCTCAACCACATCGGTGAAGCGGAGGAGGAAGGAGAGGAGGAGGAAGGAGAGGAGGAGGAAGGAGAGGAGGAAGGAGACAGAGAGAGCACCAGTGAATCCATCAGCTCCAAGGAGGAGGACAGCGGTGAGTCTGACTGAAATATAATATGATCTGATTTGCATCTTGTATGTCCAATAAAATGTGAGGTGCACACAGAAAACATGAAAGAATAAATGACAAACTTGTTAACTTTGAGTTACTCTTCGGGTGTTTCGTTGCCTGTTTTTGTACTGGCTTGTGCTCGCTGTGTGGTGAGCAGGAGCTGGGTTGGTCTGTGGGCATCTGCCAAGACAACAGAGCCAGAGCTTTAAACCATCAGCTTAAGCAGTGCATATTTAAAACCCTTCCTTAGATGAGGCCATAAAAAGCCAGATAATGTGGCCAGCGCCCTGATTGATTCCAGGTGTTTAATATTGGAAGCCAGCTACTAGACTGTGAAAGTAGGCCTAAAAGCTGTGAAATCAAAACAGTTATTTTTATTTATTTGGTTTTTGGGACAGTTGAGGTTTAGTAACCATGACTGTTTCTAATGTGTAGCAGTGATTTCTCATGAAAGATTGCAGAGTATGTTGTCTCTAAGTCTTCTAATTCTAAGTCAAAACATTTGTTGTTGTGTGAACGGCCGGCAATTAAGCAAAAAGTTTTACGAAAGTATCCTGCGGTATGAACAGTAATAGAGACTGCGTTCTATGTAGTAGCTTCCAGGCTCTTAAATGAACCAGGGCCAAACCCAACATCACATGCATATAATGGATTAATGAATAATAAAACACGGGAATTAAAGTGTTCCACGTGTCTTGTTATTACCAAAGTGACAGACAGCAGGCTATATGTACCTGCCAACACCCTCCCCCCGTCCCCAGAGAGGCTTATTCAGGAACATCACTGCCGCAGCCTCATGAACTGTACAGTGCTCTTCCCCTCTCACTCTCTCTCTCTATCCCTC
>JAODUH010000017.1:1550679-1565721 GCA_027564835.1 Typhlichthys subterraneus
AAACACAAAAAAGGTAAAATATAATAATAATAATAATAATAAAATATGCCGAGATATTAGAACAAGTACAGTCAGATAAAAATACAAATAAATAAATAGGCATAGTAACACATTTATGTCTGCACTGATATACTCACATAGTTCCTCTCTGTCTAACGACTGGGCGCCTCCTCCAAAAAGCCCTTTGAAGAACCCTCTGTTTGGGGCCTCTGGTGTCTCCACTGGTGTGAACAGCTCACCTAACATCTCCTGAAGCATTCACACGCATTACATCACAACGTAAACTCAATTCCCTCTAGAGGCCTCCCAGCATGCATCAGTGAGTGGATGGACCTTATGTGGACCGACCTGCAGGTTCTCGCATGTGTCCTGGCTGTAGGTTATCCTCTGGATCTCTGTGGGGGAGGTGAGGTACATGGCCTGCCCCAGGTGAGTGAAGCAGAAGGTTCTGGCTATCCGCATGTCTGTCAGAGGCAGGTAGTTGACATCCAGTAGCGGTCTGAGCCCCGGCAAGCTGGCGAGGAGCAAAAAGATGGAAAACACTGTAAGAAAGCACCTTTGCATAAATGCTGATTTACACTTCTTCGTAGAGTCAATACGGAGCCTACGCCGTAGCCTACACCGTCGTGAGCATTTATACTTCTGCGCTGGTCTGTCGGTCACCCGGACCTGTGTTTACTGTGCATGCGAAGCCCCACTATAAAGAAACTATAGCTACTGAAATAGAACACATAATAGAGTGTAAACATTTTTAAATAAGCATATACAAATATTTATTCCCACTAATTACACTAATTGACCATAGGAAAATGTGCCAATAGAAAGTGGTATTTATAAATGCTGCCCAAACCACAAGGAAATCCCTTTGGGAAATCCCTGTCTTGTCGTGCTAAGTTGTAGTTTTGGTTAATAATGCTCATGCAAGACATATAAAAACGCTTCTTTCCAGCGAATCTAATAATTATCCCAGGATTGTCAAAGGGAGACAGTCTGCGCATGTACAGGACGTTGTTATAATGATCCCTAATTTCAAAGCACTCTGGGCTTGCATCCGCAAGATAGTTGTGGCTGCCTGCTTTGACAGACGCATACTTTCTGTACATATTTGAAGAGGTGCACATCCTCTCTACTCCTCCCCAAACAGCTCTAATTGAATCTCTTTCTCTACTCCCTCCCCTACAGCCACATGTTTATTACAGTACAAGAGTACAGGAGTTCTGGTGGCGCTACTGTATACCACAATCAATGGAGTGTACCTTTTTAAGGCTAACTGTTAAATTACAGTCTGCAAATACACAAGAATGTGAATTAATATTGTGGTTGAATGTCAGGGACACATTGATGACATGAAGTTATTCAAACCAGACGTTTGTCTGTTGGAGGACTACTGACATTAAACTACACACACACACGGCACACACACACACAGCTAATAACTGTCTGATTGTCCTTGCCCTGTCGACGGAAGGCTGCTACTGTATCTGCCATGGCTTGCCCTCTGGGAAGGCAGCGATGAATGAGGTGGAAAAGCAGACAGACCCAACTGTACTCATTCACACCCTTGTCTGTGTGCTGGAGGGTGTGCTATGGGTGACTGTGCATAGACCGTGTAAAACAGTGTAGTCTACTACTGATGACGGGACCCCTTCATGTCTCATTGTGGAAAGCATCTGTCAGAGATATGTGTTCAAATGCTCCCATACACTACGCTATCTCGCTAATGCCAAACATAATACTTAAACATAGAAAGAACCGAGTTACGCCAACGAATGTTTGACATTTTCAGCGGTCACGTGGTTCACGGAGAGGCAAAGCCTACGGCAAACTAGTTAAAGGAAGTGCTTGGTGGGCAGTTTGAATATACAGTATATACACAGATATATAACTTGATTTTTTGGTAATTAGTAGTTAATAAATGTACCGATTTACATTCAAAATAGAATTTATCGGGTACTTTTAGTATTTAGTCTAACTTCCGGGAACTATTGCGAGGCTCCGTTGCTGTGAAAAAAAAAACAGTTAATTGGAGTCAACGGTGATGACGCGACTCTCTCTCTGCATGGCTCTGGTCTCAATAAGGTATGCTAGCAATCAACCGTGACAATACAGTGTGTTCCTCACCTGAGGGTCATGATGTGTCCGTTGGCACAGAAGCACGCCAAACAGACCCCGCTGCTCATCTGAACCATGTCGGCCCGCAGGATAAAGGAGGACTCAGTGATGCTGTGTTTGTGGACCAGGTTCTGGGAGGGCAGAGCGATGACTTTGGCCTGCTTCTCCGAGCACACCACGGCGTACTGGCTCTCCGTCAGGTCCTGGGTTGCCGAGGGCGACACGGACACGGGACGCCGCTTGCGCACCTTTTCTCGCTCCTCGCCATCCGCCGTGACGTTGGGTTCGTACCACGGCTCGGAGGTAGGGGGCAGGATGGAGCCGGTGGAGTCCAGGAAAGCCATCTGCATGATGCTGCCCTTGAGCCGCACCAACATACCTGGGTGCAGATGTCACAAAACTGGATAAAGGTGGAGTGAGCAATCCTGGAGAAAGATTGTTGATTGTCGATCAAATCAGACAAACCTCTCCCTTCAATGTGTTGGAACCCTGCTATTATACCAACTACTATTTAATGATGACATAGGTATCTTAGGTATTTCTCATACAGTATATTCTATTAACTGTATCAGTGTGCAGTTTCACCTTTACTCTACTCAATCCAGCGATGTTACATGAACAACCTAATCTTTTGGGACTGTATTTACGCTCTAACAGTGTAAAAACAGTGACATGTGACTCAGCCACCTTGCAATACAGTATACAGTAATGCAGTATAGCAATCCGCAGGAAGAGAGAAAGAGAGTATGAGCTATTTAAGTAGACGACCGTAAACATCAAGTTGTATGAATATTTATACCATCTAAATGAGGCATGTAATAAAAACTGCTACTGGAATAAACATCTAGCACTTTCTCCACTGTAATTGTCTATTAATTATTAATTTACTGTGCAAGAAAACACTCTTTAGCATCTGCAAGAAAGCACCCTTTAGCATCTGCAAAAAAACTAGTATCTAACAAATGCCATAGGGTGCTTCCTCAGAAACCCCACACATTGGACATTGGCATGACTGGGATAGTGGTGCGTGGTGCAGTTTGCACCTACCATTGGGTGACGCGATGACAGGCTGCAGTTGCCTCTGTTCCCCAGCAGGAGGCAGTGTGAGTGCCACCGCCAGCACGGTTCCCAGGGAGGTGCCCACGTACAGGCAGGGCGTCAAAGTGCTGTCTCCCTTGCGAGTGAAGGTGTCGCAGAAGTAGAAGGAGGTGATGGCCTCCCGCGCCTCCTTGTCGATGCTGGTGACACTGGAGGAACGCGAGCGGCTGAAGGAGTTGTCCCGGTGGTCTAGTGGGTTCCCACCCCGCGGAGGACATACAGACAGGAGGACAGTGGGTACAAGACAAGGAGAGGTAAAGCAGATGCAAACATGGCATAGAGAAGAGGTAGAGAGACACCGACTCTATACAGCACAGTATAGAGTCGTAAAAACATTGTGCATAAAAGAGGTCGCAAAATTGAGGAACATACTGGCACATAAAACTAAATTAAATAAAAATACAGATAAACAAATGTTACAGAATCTTATCCTGTATGTAAAAGTTATATATATTGTATGGTTAGCATTTTAGTTTCAAAATGTGGTTTAGCTACTGCAGCAATAATAATGATCACATACAATACAATTGTTTATATGCTGTATGCAAGTGTAATCATGCAAATTATTGGCTAAAACTGACATATTAATGTACAACCAATTAAATATAATATAAATTCTCAAAGGTTAAAAAAATATAAAATATTTGACATCTAATTTAAATCTATAGTACTGTTAAATAAGACCAGCACTGCAACTCTATTTCAGCTAATGCCGTGACAATGGTAAATTTGAGAAAACTACTTTAACCCATAAAAGCATTATATCTTAGCATCACAAATAATTAATTAAATAAAGAGCATTTGAGTGACTAAATTGTGTAAATAGAATAACCCATAATATTTTTTAAACAGATATACAAATACAGTATGATATTTTTGGCACATTTGCACATTTTTACAGATACCCACAAAACACTGCCTTTGTAGCCTTACTCTAGGCTCCTATGAAAAAAAACATGATTTTTTTCTTTTAGTGGAAGAAAATTGGTATATTCTGCCTTTTACATATACCAGGAAAAATAAAAAATGTCAGAAATGTCTGGTTTTAAAAAAGCTATTACCCAGAGGAAGAAAAGTGATGGGAAAATATATAGAGAAAGAGAAAGCAGCAGAAGATTTAGAAAGCTTTATGGTGGGATGGACTGCAGGTTAAAGCTTGGCACATCTGACATACACTGGAACAACCTCTTCAATGTCAGAGTGGAAATGCAGAGCACCTCCAAATTGAACACAGAATTGTCTATTCTGCTTCAGTTGAAATTCAACGTACAAAGTTCAAATGTAATCGCTTCCCATTCTCAGCCAATATCATTAATGAAACTTCCAACCATTGGTGTGAAATGTGCGAATTGTTCATGTACCGCATAATGCTTTAAATTCTACTCATGGAACCGAACATGATATTTGCTGAGCTTGCCTTTTGACAACCAGATAATATGATTGTATACTTATGGGATGTGGTGAAGGCCGGTTCAAGTGATATCAAAATATTTCATTAAATTTGTTAATTTATTTGAATTTGTTTGTAAACACAAAGTCAAGGCTTACCCAAGTCTGGCTTTAGCTCAGTAGGCAAGCTTAATTTCCGTGACATCTTTGCTGGAAAAAAGAGAACAGCCCTCTTTACAAAACACACGTCTAAGCTAAAACAAGATGCCATGCAGAAGTAGCTAAAGATGTGGACTATGCACACAGCTAAAGTACAGGTAAAGGACTAAAAGCTTTGGAATAACTAGTTGGGGACTGCGTCATTGAGTACAGGTGAGAATGGCACTGTAAGGACTCAGAGACATCCCTGTAAATCACTGAGGCATGCTGGGACAGACAGACAGACAGACAGAGGAGGTTAATCTCTGGTCACATTATGCCCTGCAAGAGAGGAGTGGTAAGGCACGTCAATATCTGAACAGTTCATTCAGGAACCTCATGCTAGAGGAGCATGCACCAGGAAGACAAGAAACAGGTGAGCAGGATGGAAGTAGACAGTGGAAAGGATGTTTCAAAAAAGTACGGAGGTATTATCTGCAACAAGTCAACGTTTGCTTCATGCTTAATGCATTATTTTTCATTTAAACACTATTAAAATACCCCCACAATGGTCTCAGCCAGTAAAATACACCTCATCACACTTGTACACAACTCTCATCTGTTAAATATTTGCAATGTTACTTAGTTGTACATTAGCATGTTGGTATATTAGAACAAAGCTAGTTCCTCGACACTGTTCAGACGTAGACAGACACACAGTGGGACGTCATACAATACTACTACATACAGTATTACATAATACTACAGACAGACAGTAGATCATGGGACTTAAAGTGAAGGCAGGGCAACTGTTGAAGCCGGTCAGGACAAACGTCAAACTCAGGCACATTTACAATTTACACTCGTGCTACATACATGTAGCATGCAATGTACAGTAACTCTAGCATAAGTGAATTGTGTATGTGCATCTTCCAGGGTAGGTATTCCCACGGTTGACGACTATGAAACACGGAGAGACGTTTGTTTGTGCTTTTTTCGACGACAAAACCAAAACAATGACAAACAAAACAGGATTTTCAATGTTGGATTTGAAATAAATCCTGCCTACTTTAGCTGCTCCAGCTCTTTCACCAATCTTACCTCCTCTAACACCTCCATTGTAGAATTGCTGTAGATTGCTGTTCGTCAACACTTTTGAGGGGGGAAGTAGAGTAGATGTACCATTAGAAACATCTGTGGGCTTTACCACACCGGCAAACCACCATTATTTGTCACGTTGAAATCCACTTAAGGTGTCATATTTTGTCCATGACATCAGAGCAAACAAAAGAAAAAAACTGGTTTGAATCGGTTTGTTATCCTAAAGCTATTTTTAATTGTGTCTGATGTTGTCACTTCATATACTGTACCTTAAATGAAGAGCTGGCTACTTGTTTGAAATAATACAGCATGCAATAATACACATTTCTAAGGCACATCATGTTCAATACTAAAACTACGTTTTAGAGTCATTAAATCACTCTATTTTGTAATGAAGATTCTCTCAGCTGGAGCAGACCAGTCTGGCGGCACCAGACACAGAGACAGTTTGTGTTCTACAAACTGCACCACAACATAGCAGTGGGAATTTTTGGGATTCATTTTACTTTGACCTTTCACATCTCTCTTTGCCAATGTCAGGTTTTTCCTAATTAGACGGGTCCTGGCTCTCTTCCTCGTGTTTGAATATTATTTAGCACATAGAATATACACGGAGGAAAGTCAGTGAGTCAGAAATGCTGCAAAACACAGTTTGCTTTAATGAGATTAAGTTGAAGTTGCTGAGGAAACGGAGCATAATTTAGCTTGGAATAAGCACAAACAATGTGTTAATGTTTGTTTTGAATTTGCAAATATTCGTATGCAGTACACATTTAAAAATGTCCAAATGAACATAAAATTATACAAATATCCGCTTTCCAAACTCTCAAGACACTGACTGAGATGTATGAAAACGCCTAACTAAAACCCCCAGATTTTGTTGTTGAGTTATAACTGTGATTGCAATCTATCAAATCCAGTTGGAAGCAGAGCCAATTACCCAGTTTGCATAGTTAATAAGAAAAAATGTCTTTTGAACTTTTCAAACTGTGGAAAGAGGGAACTTCATTGCATGTTTTACAAGTACGAGCCATTCCGGAGACCCTACAAAACAATTGACTGTTCCATTTAAACAGAACAGCCTTTATAAAAGAGTGACACACACATCATTAAACTAACAGCCAATAAATGTGTATGGTTCAACAGTATTATCCCTGTATTTTAGAGAGCCGCATTCTCAATGAAACAGAATATTGTGGTTATGAACTATATAGAGAGTCCCCTGGACCCCCTTGTATCAGAAACCCTGCTTCCTGTAGCAAATATTGTCATTGTGTTCAAATGTAATTACACAGAATGTAAAATGTCCTCACTGTTAAGATAAATAGAGATAAAAGAAAGAAAAAAATTACACATTCAGACTCATATTCTTTTTAAAAAAAAATTTTAAATAAAAAAAGCAAATCTATTTCTATCCCTACGTGTCTGAAGGACAGGTTACCTGAGGTTGGCGACTTGCAACGGTCCTCTGATGTTGCTGAGCCCTCATTGATGTCACACAGACCTGCAGTATAAACACATTTTCATTACTTCTCTCATGCACTCAGCTATAGCAAGCTAATCGTAAGCTAATACACTTTTTGTCAAATTCACCAAATATCTCCTCGCATTTCGCTAGCTTACTGCTCTCTGTGCGTGTTGCAAAAAGAATCTGATTCTACACAGCGTAAATAGGAGCATAAACAACGTGTCTAACACCGCTCAGAACAATAAAGCCATAGCACTGCGCTTTGCTTCACAATGTGTTTCAATGTGTGGAGCGGCGCTGCAGAGGGATACTGATTTGAGCTCAAAGTTAGCAAGCGTTCTCAAGAATGACTAACCCTGCCTTTAAAAGGTTTAAAGTCTAACTTGTTTATTATGGGTGCCAACCATCTGCCCTTTTCATTGTTACACTGGAGTTTGAGCACCACCAAGTGTTCTTTAAGCGTTTGATTTAATATGAACACAAGTGAATTTAATACTACAATGTAAGTCACTAGAAAATATGAACAAAGGATTAGTTTTATCTTAACTTTCACTCTTGCCATTGCCTTCTCCCTACAGATTATATGCAAATCGGTACAAGACCAACAACACAAACAACAACCAATATAACAGTGCTACTGTAAATGGGTGTTCATGAGGGCACTTCTGAATGTAAACCATGCATCTACCCAGGCTCATATTGTCAAAAGGATTCTATGTCCATGGAACTATTTCCATGTTTGTGCATATGTCTGTGTATGTGCTGCACATGTGTGTAAGTGTGCGTGTGCGTGTGTGTGTGTGTGTGTGTGTGTGTGTGTGTGTGTGTACTGGCTGACAGCGTCCTCTGTTGGCAAAGAATCACAGCTGGGTGTCTGATTACAACGTAATGTTGCCAAGTCCTGACAGGTGCCAGCCCACAGCTTAACAGTCAATGACACCAGATGCTCTGGGTGTGTGCACGCATGTGTGCGTGTGTGTGTGTGTGCGCGCGCTCGCACGTGTGTGCATATGAGAGAAAGAGACGTTTGTCCAAATATCCTAAATCTAAATATGAAACATCATTCTATTATATACTCATAATTCATCCATCACACTGTTGCTTTAAGAGGCGAACGCTCAAGACACTGCGGTATAGTTTATGTTGGTGCAGTACCATTATTAGACACTGGGTGGCAGTGCGCCCATACTGAGTTCTATTACATTGATGTCAATATTACCGTGATGCTGCAGTAGCAAGGTGTGAAAAGGGATGGGCAGGTGATAGAGTGCACGAAAGGAGAGAGAGAGAGAGAGAGAGTAAGTGAAAGACAAACAGAGAGACAGGGAGAGAGAAATAGCACACACCACAGCAAAACAGCACATACATCCGTCAAATATGATAAAGCATCTGTGCTGTCAAATGTCTGTGTGCCTTCTGTTACCTGTTTGAACAGTATGTGCATTCTAGTAGTATTACAAAAGTATTTTTACTTGTATATACACAACTACATGTTTCAACAGAAATAGTGTTTGGCAATAGTGTTTGAATGTCAATGTGTACACAAGGCATTTAATTGGACAGAGCACACTGCCACTTTAAATCACATTGCGCAGTGCTACAGTACAATCACTGCATATCGTATACATTTTGTACAGTCTATATCAGCATCTTCTGGGGTCTGGTCACTAAATGCTACACTGTGTTACCTCCGGAGGGCTGCCGTGTCTTGCGCGGGGAACGGGGCTGCCTCTGGTATGGGTCGTTGGAGCCGTAGAGCTCCACGGTGCCCAGGTTCAGCAGCACTGTCTTCTGGATGTAGTCCACCACAGCCAGGCCACTGCTGTTGCCAAACACCACACTGCAGGGGTGAATGTTTGAGAAACAGAGGGGAACGGACAGATGGGTTAGCACACTCAAACAAACGAACAAACAAACGCCTGGAGCTATGCTTGGACTTGCTTTCGGACAACGGCATATATACAGTATTTTGAGCTGGAAATGTTCACGCTGGGTGTAAATTGTGTCAACAAAGGCTGGATGTCACGCCAGCCCCTGATCAGGGCTAGGAGGGCAGCCATATCAAAAGGAGACCATCTCTATTATGGGCTACATGGATATGGAGCTTGTTTACGGAGGCCTGACTAAACAACTTCATGAAATACTGCAGCCTGACAGGCTTTGTAGAGTTTGCAACTTTCTGAGCTCGTGTTTATAGACTTGATTCATTTCTGCATTATTATTATACCTTATAAACAAAGTGTTGTTCAGAGCATAAACAAATGAACAAAACAAAAAACAACTCAGGACATTTAACAGCAATGCATTAAATATTATGAACACAAATTCCAAATAAAAATATAACATCCTCCAATTTAAAGCTTCACGCCCACACATCTATCTCGGCTAATTAGAACACTGGCAGGTTAAATGGAACTATGCCTGAAAATGTGAATGCGCTCAAAAGAACCAATCACAAAGACGGTTTCAGTTGTCCCGCCCTAACACGCTCACAAACAAACCGGCACAGGTGAGTGGGGAATGCCCATCAAGAAGGCTGTGTTCACGCCCACACGCACATTTCTGAATAGAACTCTCGCCAGTCACATTAACGCAAAACACCTACGTAGATGTGCAATGGCAAGCAGAGTAAAGCAGTGCTATGCCTGCTCTCATTTAGTTTTCTTAGCATATTTGAGGCGGTGTGCGTCTAAGGGCCCGATCACACGCAGGAGGAGTTTACTACAGAGTACATACAGGCCATAGGAGGAGTTCAGTGCCAGACTGGAGATGGACTGTGGAGGCTCTCCGCTCACCCACACCAGCTGGACCACAAGCTCCACCTGGTAACCTGGAGACTGCTTGAGAGGAGAACAGCGCACCCTAGAGGAGGCGTGGAGAACACACCAGAGAGAGAGAGAAAGGGGAAGAGGGTGTTTGAGATGAATAATATAGTAATAAGCTGCACATATGTATGTGTTTGTGTGTGTGATGTGTGTGCGTACATTTGTGTGTGTGCGCCCATGTGTGTGTGCGTGTGTTAATGTGTGGGCGTGCCATACTTGAGGCAGGACACGCTGCCTCCATCAGAGTTGTTACTGCCGGTGGAGGGCTGTGACGGGGGTCCCGTGTTTCCGCTGGAGGGCTGTGACGGCGGTCCCGTGGTCAGTGGGGAGGCGCCGGGCGTGTGCAGCGCTGGCGTTTGATCGCCGCCGTCCGGAGAGTCAAAGTCATTGAGCTCGTACTGCAGACGCACCTCTAGTAGCTGTGGAGCGCATGCGCGAGCACGCACACACACACACACACGCACAAACACGCACACACACACACACACACACACGTATGTACACACATGTGCAAACATAGAAAGAACAGATTACAAATCCGGCACGGAGCAAAAACTGCTCTAGAGAAGGGGATTAGGTATTAGAGGCATTTCTCCAAGTGAAAAACCAATTCACCAAGACACTCCACCTTAAACGACTTTGCCCTGCACACAGGAATTTTGATGGCTGTGTGCGCGCGTGTAAGCGTGCGTCCGTGAGTGCGTGCGTGCGTGTGGGCAGACAAAGAACCCTTGAGGTCCTCCAATACTGAGAAAAGTCAGCTGCGACAGAGTGTAGAACGCTCCCTACACACTCTCCCCACCCCCTACACACACACACACACGCAAACACACACACACACACACAGTACTCCAGTCAGTTGACACCTAGGACAGTAGAATAACGGCCTCCGATCCTCTCTCCGTCTCTCATAGTTCTAGTTAGATGTTGGCTCTAGTGTCAACAGTGGAGGCTGTTCTCCTAATTACAGCTTACTGCAGCTGTGTATCCAGCCCTGATTGACAGCCTAGTCACCAACCTAGGCCCACCAGCCCTCTGCTCTGCCCAGGCTTGTATGCCACACACACACACACACACACACACACACACGTACATGCGGCTTATAATTATTCAAACTGCTGTGACTACAGTATGTAAACATGTATACATGTACCATGCATGTATTATGGTACTGCATGTTAACTTGTAGTTAGCTTGTAGTACTGTATGCACACACGCACATCCACACAGGCAAGCACACACACTCGCACGCACGCAGGCACACACGCGCGCAGACACAAGCAACTCCCTTTCCACCTGCCGAACAGCTCAAATGTTATGATAGGCTTTCTTTGCCTGTTTACCCCGCTGTCTGTTGGCATGGCAACCGTGCCATCTTTGACTAGACAGATTTATCTCATAACCACGACTGAGCTGATGTGTGTGCATGTGTATGTTTGTCTGTCTGTCTGTCTGTGTGTGCCTGTGTGCACAAGAGATGAAGCATGTAAGTGTGACACATTGCGTCTATACAGTCATTTATATACAATAAGTCAGTTTCTTTTTATATAATAAATCAATAAATCAATGAAAATCGATGAAAAACTTTTTTATTTTGTTATTTTTTTTTTAATCATTTTAGAAAAATCTATATGTAATAATACAAAAATACAATAAAATATATGTAGTAATATTTTACCTAAAATAACACATATGTACAGTGTGCATTGCGGTACCTATATTCTCTTTGTGTGCTTATGCTGCACAATGTACATCCCATATGCGGTGCGGTACTCACTGACCTGCACCACCTCTGTGGTGATCTCCAGCTTGCTGAAGCGATAGACGATGATGTGCGCTGAGACTCCAGCCACACACAGGATCCTGCTCTCGGGACACCAGCTCATAATCTGAATAGCAAACGGGTCCTCATCTGACACCTCTGTGCCGCCTCTGTCCTCCTTGGACCGGCTTCTCTCGAACACCTTGGCCGTTTTCAGCTTGTACAATACCTGGAGCATTACTGGGGAATGAGGAGTGTGAAGAAAGTGTGTTGGAAGGCTTCAGGGAAGAAGTACAGGAATACTTATTAAAGGATATGTAGCATAAAGGTGTGTTGTGTCATTTTGGCATGTAGACCTCTGCTCATTTTGAAGTTGCATGCTGCCAATTTGCTACCCTCCTATATGAGTGGTACTCATATAGGAGGGGTCATTTAAAGGTGTCCCTAACAGGTCCCTAGCAACAATTATTAGTGTTAGAAGATGTCCATGTGTTGGCTACAAGCCCACACAATCCTGAGATCTGGTCTGACCAGCTACTGTGCAGTACATTCAACTCAAAACCCCTGTGTGTTGGGAACAGGGACTGTATTAATAGCAAACTCCCCACATACTTACTTGCTGAGGCATCCCAGAACTTTACAGTTCCATCAGCATGCCTAGAGTGTTAATAGGGAAAGATCTGAGTCAAGAACAAGGAGAAGAATTTGGTGTATATTTCTAATATTTCATGCACGTTGAGAGATCAATGGGGATCTTAGAACAAAGAGAGGCAAAAACGTGCTGTGCAAGTAAACGCCTTATTTAATGAGAAACATCAAGAAAGTGCTACCCTGAATGTTTCTCCCACAGGGGATTTATCCTGTTTTTACAACTAAAAATGTTTGGCCGCAAGATGACCATAAGTAGGCAATGTCCTTACAAACATATGCTGGCAGGAACAGTTACATAAGAATACGAGTAATCTTTAATAGTTCATATCTGTGTGTTTGCAACCGGCCTCGTTTGTTGACCTAGGATAAAGCAAACAAGCAATAAACTACTCTCAATATTTCTACCGCACTCTGCTTCTAATATTTATTTTTGTTTATTTTCTTGCCGTTTAAGCTGAACTGTGTGTTTGGTGATGTGAGGTAGGGTTATCGTGCAGGCTGTGGCAGTGTATTGGAGACAGGAACAAGCACAGAATAGTAATGTGTCGTCTGGGGGTGATTGCAGAGGGTACAACAGCTTCCTGCCAAACAATGCTTTGCCGTAACCTCAAACGGCACATATTCTGTCTAGTTTTTACAAGACCAAAACCATGAACACCAATTCGTCATCAATTTAGAAATGTATAATGAGTGGAATTTATGAATACCAAAATGTGTTTAAATTACCCCTTTTTAAAAGTGGTTCCATAAGTGGGGGCCAAGACTCTCCAACAGACAGATTTAAATTAATTTGAAAATCATCATTTTATTTAAAAGATAATTATTATGTAATAGATAGATGGCTAGATATATATATTTTACCATGTTATGTTAATATTATTATGAATAATATGAATACTTTTATAGTTTTATTATTTTGTTTATAATGGAGTCAAACGCTATTAACCACTTCCCAACGCTCGCGAGTCATACATTTGGCTCTATACAGATTCAGTACCTGCTATATCAGTGTAACACAGTTGATGATGATACTGCATAATGACATGTACGCGTTTACCTTACCCAGTTATGATGATCTCTGGGTAGCTCTGTGTGCCTTGACCCCAGTTTCCACCACTAATAGGCCACTCCTGAGAAGACATAGACACCCACACACACACATGAGAGAAGGCCGGACTGATGCAACGGGGAAAGTGTGACCACAATAGATTACAAGCGCGATGGGGTGCCGGACCCTCAGACAGATGCGCCGTAGAAACAGGCGATTAATGCATCGGCCTCCAGGTGTGTGCATGTGCGTTCAGCAGCGTGTCTGTGCTTGTTGAATACACATTATGCGTCTGTCAAAGAGCACGCTCATGTGTGCCCACGGGGCGGGGGGGGGGGGTTGGCTTTCAACACGGTGACACATGCAAAGGTCACCGGTATGACTCAACAGTGATCTTTATGTGAGGATGCCCTCCCATAGCTCGGCCTGGCCTTGGCGGAACAGCGATCCAGGCGACCGGTGTGGGTCAGTACATGGTGACATTTCCCACAGAAAGCTAGAACAAGGTGACAGCAAACAGCACATAAGCATACATAATGGATGGCCCAGCAGTTGGGGGAGTCTGCTGAGGTTAACTCATAAAAGTAGACATTGAGAGGCGCGTGGCCAGGGTCTGAGGACCATTCAGGCTCTATGTAGGTTCTCATGAAAGAAATACGACAAAAGGAAATGGATAGCAATTTACACTGTATATTGTAGCAATGGCGTGTGTGTCATCGACAATTTGACTTGTTGACATATCGAGAAGACAGGGAAATGGATGGTTAAATAAATGTGATGTGTGATCAAGTATGGTATAATATGCCTGTAAGCTCAACAGCTGTTTGAAAAATGTAGTCTCCCTGCCAGTGGTGTACACCAGCGTTTCTCAAGTAGGGGTACACAAATACCCCTAGAGGAATATCAAGGTATTACAGAAGGTACAGTATGTTAAACACCGACATCTTGGTGTTTATTCTTACTTATTTACTAGTTACTAATAGTTACTATAGTAACTAATATAGTTACTAATAATTTACTTTGTTTTTGATTTAGCAGAATTTAGCATTTGCTGTAACATTAAGCTGTAAGTTAGATAGGTTAACATACTGTTATAATATAATTAAATCCCATATGTTGTGTTATAGTAAAATGTTATGAATATTATGATGTAGTCCAGTAAAAGGGGTACTACTAATTGAAAAGAGGGGTGGGGTGCTACAGAAGGCAAAAGCATTTGAGTACAATCTACTGAGTGTTTAGCTAATACTGCTGGTTCTAATGAGAGTGGGGGCACCCTACTGAGTGTTTAGTTAATACTGCTGGTTCTAATGAGAGTGGGGCACCCTACTGAGTGTTTAGCTAATACTGCTGGTTCTAATGAGAGTGGGGGGACCCTACTGAATGTTTAGCTAATACTGCTGGTTCTAATGAGAGTGGGGCACCCTACTGAGTGTTTAGCTAATACTGC
>JAODUH010000017.1:1570303-1584442 GCA_027564835.1 Typhlichthys subterraneus
CTACTGAATGTTTAGCTAATACTGCTGGTTCTAATGAGAGTGGGGCACCCTACTGAGTGTTTAGCTAATACTGCTGGTTCTAATGAGAGTGTGGGGACTGTAGGGGAAGTACCTTTTTGCTGTAGCCCTGCCGTTTCTGCCGTGAGCCGACAGAGTAAAGTGCAGGTATGAGGTCCACAGGGCAGTCAGCAAAGTACTCGCAGCAGGTCACAGGAGACTCGTGGATAGTCAGAGGATAGGGGTTCTCGAATATTGGGTAACTGAAAGGCAGGAGAGACAGTTTAGCTTCAGTCGGTATGTGCGGGTAGTCAGAAGTTTGTTCAGAATTGTAGAACAGTGTTCAGAATGATTACACAAAACAACGTTTTGTGTAAACATTCCGAAAATTTTAGATTTAAAATGTCACCCTTTGTCCAGCGTCAATGTGTGTGTGTCTGCCTCCTCAGACCACATGCTTGTGTTCGAAAAACGTTTATGGCGAACACAAAGCAAACGGAAAACTGTTTGAATATGTTCGCAAATATTTGCCATTTTCTGTATATGAAATTCTGAACGCACCTCTTGTAAAACAATCCTGATTTGGCAAGCTCTGCCTCTTGAAAAACCAACTAGGGGTGTTTAGTTTGTGCTTAGTGCTTGCACCAATTAAGTGTCTGTTCGTTGAAGGTGATCCAATCATTAAGCAAGTGCCTGTTTTTGGAAATCATTGTCAAATGTTTTGTTGTTGCAGTTGTTTGTTGCTGTTGATTAGTAGAAGCCTATTGGCACTACTGTACCTCTATGACAAATGACTTAAATTGGGTTTCCAGACTGATATACAATACACAGAGTGGAATAAATTGTAGAGCTTTGTCTTAGCAGGATAACATACTGTATAAATGTATCAACATAATTCAATATAGTATGAGCAATGATTACCATTTAATTTTAAATTAATTAAAATAAGCAGAAGGAAAACAATTAGTGAATACAACACCTACCCGTTTTGTGCAAGGTCGATCACCACTAAATCCTTTTCTAGAAGGACCACTACGGCGTAAGGTTCCTGAAAATCTACACGGTGAAACAAATCAAGACAAGGCATTCATCACTGCTGTTCCTGTAGTCTGTTCTAGAGAAAGAACCCATCTACCAAACCCAACCAACGGAAGTGAGAATCATTATTAAAACCTCATGCGGTGCATATTATCATCCTATCTGTGAAAGCTTAATGTTTCAAATGTATTATGCATCCGGAGCACATTTTGGATGTGAGTTTAATATGATAATACAACAATAAAACTAGCTTCATACTTGCTCCTGAACAGTTTCATCTACCGTTAAGCTATATTCATTCCCTCCCACCGCCAGATTTATGACCAGTACTTAAAACATTTGCTGACCATGTTCCTTTTCAGCACCATATTGCCACACACCTAAGATGTTAACAGCAATTAGGTGCCTAGCACAGTGGAACACAGTCAGCTCAGTGCCGGCCTTCAGTTGACAAGCATTACCTTTAACCTTTTCCACAAGCATCTCTATAGGTTAAAGAGCGCAAGTATGCAGTGGAGCAGGTGTGTGTGTGCGCGTGTGTGTGCGTGTACAGTATGTCTATGTGCTGCTCTGTGTGCAGTACAAGCATATAACTGCATACCATGGCTGAGGAACAACAGTCAGACAATGACTTAGTCTGTCCCTGCCACCAGATACACAGTGACCCAGACACCACAGCCACCATTATTCGTCCATCTCAGTCCTTCATTCCCTCTTCTCAATTTGAGCCAAACGTGATGTCAAGTCTTTAGAGTGCTTTCGAGTATTGGGAACATTTACGTGTCAACTTTCTTGAATTGACCCATACAGGAGATGTAACATTAAACTTAGTTAGTTTCAGGTTAACATAAACTGTACCTTTTTTTATAAACAGAATATATAAACAGAAGGATATATTGGGGGGTCTTTCTGGCCATAACACCTGTCCTGCTCCATACTTGTATATATTGTACTGTACATGTTTTACACATCCTGTTCTTGGGTATTATACTATATGTAATTATTAATAATATAACAATTAGATGAATTGCTTACACTTGATTTCTGCACACGGTGAATAATGGACAGCTCTTTTACAGTAAAGTATATCAATAAACCGCATATTGTTACGCAACATCACGCTTTACCAGCCAGTCACACACAGTATTCATTCAATCTTTCCCCCCGAGGAACCTCTAGTTTAACTACAAACGCAAGCCAGGTCAGAAGCACTAGGCCAATCCGGATTCTCCGTAACGCCCGCTAATGTACAGCATGTGACCAGACGAGATCCAAAAATTAGGATATCCCAACCGTCCAGCCGTTAGCGTTGTTACGTAACTAGGCTAGGCTCGCTAATGCCTCTCCTACCGCTCTATATGGGCCGGATAACAGCGTCAGACGCTTACATGGGGGATTACAGCCTGAGCCCTTCAGCTTCACTCCATGGGTACGTCGTCTGCTGAGCCCTCCATATAGGAAATACCACGCTAATGCAGTCAAATCGGACGGCTGTTGTGTCTGGAGAGAGGGAATTAATATCCACTGTGTCGGGATAATGGAAGCAAAGCACAATGTGCCCTCTGGGAAATGTCATATTTAATCTGTACATGTGCATGCACAGGGACAGACACACACGCGCACACACACACACACACACACACACACACACACACACACACGCACACGTGCGCACACTCGCGCACACTCACTCACGGCTCACCGTTGGGGTATGGGGTCTCACACAGTGTGAGGAAGTCTACTATGGGGTAGTCCATCTCCAGCACAGCGGTACTCTTCCCGTGCATGACCGTCAAACATGGCCGCCGGCCCACCGTGTCATAGGACAGACCGCCGGATAGGATGATAAAGGGTTCACTTTAACACACACACACACACACACACATTTTATATGGCCCATATGTTTTCTTGCAGCCATCAAAACACCCTGTATGCTTTATCAAGGTGTCTGGGTGGTGGCACGCAGTGGGTCTCAAGACAGCATTGAATTGCAGGCATGCTGTTTTGCTAAGTCACTTAATGCTAAATCCATTCTAGCAGATGCATTTGTTTCAGTCCCAATAAGGGAGCACAGCCTTTAAATCATTTAGCTTGATTAATTAACCTTTACGCAGCCCCTGCCTTTATTTAAGTCTTTTCCAATTACCAGTCTACAGTATGCGTGTGAGGTGTGCGTGCATGTGTGTGTGTGTGCGGTCGTCTGCTTGTGACAGCTAGAACATACCCAGCTCTGGTGGTTTTGTACTCCACTTTGAGGATGGGTTTACAAGGCTCGGGCTTCTTTCCATCCTTGGGCTGCTTTCCTAAAAACAGAGCAGACGTGATACTTTAGCTCGCCAGATGCCTCCTCCCTTATCTCCTCTCCTCCCCTCATCTCCTCCGCCTTCCTTCCTCGACGGCAGCCCCGTCCCGTCAGTTGGAATGCAGCTCTGACGGAGAGCCAGATAATCACACCTACCTGTCAGAGAGAGAAGGGGCCGAGGCTATTAAAAAAAAAAAAAAAAAGAAGGAAGGAGATGAAGATCATCTATGATAATATATGGATGCCTTATCTCCAGACCGTCTGCAGAAGGTACACATCCATCATATGCCGAGATTTACGTGTCCTGGAGACAAAAATCCCCCTTTTAGCCCCTCGGCTTATATGTAGCTAAGATGTCCCGGAATAATGTGTGCATTGCGGCTTTAAAAACCCTTGAGGCAGGAAAGTACCACACGGAAAATAACTATTGTGAACATCTGAATAACATATATTGAAAAGACAATTAAAGAGGGGGCTATAAACCTTACTTAAACCTGCCACCCACATTTACATAATTGCTTATTTAATACTAAACTAATTAAGCATGGAGCGGTGGGAGACTAATTAAAGACTGTGTACTGTACACAACCCAACCCTGGCTTGAAAAGTAAGTTGAAAGTATGTCTCTTCTTTTATTTCACTCTCTTTGTCCTATATATATCATCCTCTTTACGAGAGAGAAAGTCTGGGCATGTGTGTGTGTTTGTGTGTGTGTGAGGAAAGAAGGAGTTTGGAATGACTACATGGATTCAAATGTTCAAAAGAGCATAAACACATCACTAGTAAGTCTGCACAGTATGTGTTAATCCAAGATTAACAAATGAGAGAAACATGACCAGGGAGATTATAGAGGAATTACATTTTCTGTATAAACCAATAACAAAGCTCTTAACATAGAAATGTAAGAGAAAAACAACATACCTAGAACCACATGTTATGTTTATTACAGTATGTTTCTGTGGTTTCTTGGCTATCACGCAAAAGGTGAGACTTTCTTTGTCTAAACCAGGGGTGACCAAACTACGGCACGCCGCAGATATTTTTTGCAGCCCTCGAGTTTGAGCGCTTCATGATTTTTATGACCCTTGCGATAGACCTATACATAATTCCATTAAAAGATTTTTTGACCCCATCTTGAGTGGATTTTTTAAATATACAATTTATACCGATAAATTTAAAATAGAAAATTGTTAAAAGGGTTAATTCTAGAGAATAATATGTATATTGATAGCTAGCTTTTTTTTTTATTTAATCTTTTGGTAAGCTTGCACTAAAAAGGTGGTTGGTTTAAAAAAACAACTTTGTTGATTTATTCACTGAGAGAAGGAAAAAGGACTTTATTAAGGGAATATGAGGTTTGCCTTATTTACACTGCACCTGTATTGAATTGCCTAATATAGTGTCCATAGAAACCTAACCTTCTTTGGATCAGCTTTGGCATCCACCGTCATACACTTTGGTGCTTTGACTGCCCTACTAATTACATGTGTGGTGTAGCCAAACAGGGGCTTTCTCTGAGAACGTGCACTCGGTGAGGTTTGGACCCACGTTTCCGTTGAGAAATACAATGGTCTGAGTTATCCCACTGGCCCGTGAGGAGTCTGAAAATCATTGTGTGGCCCGTGACCAGTTTCCCTGACTGTGTATGTGTGTAGATATATTACTGTGTGTTTGTGTGAGTAGAAATGTACAGTACAATGTTGTTCATTATTTGTACCTTGTGTGTATTGTTAATATGTATATTAGTGTGTGTGTGTGTGTGTGTGTGTGTGTTTGCTCCTCCTTACCATGAGGGGTGATTGTCTGGAAAGGCTTGCCCTGGCCCCTGACGTTCCATATGGTGAGGGTTCCATCTGAGTGACTGCAGATGAACTGCTTGCCCTCATGGTGCCAGGCAACCGAATGAATGGCCTAGGAGAGCACAGCAGATTAGGTCGGCAGCAAACCCCATTTACAGTAAACGTATGCCGATTCGTTTAACCACCAAACAATTTGTTCAAATGCCCGTTTCTGTGGATTATGCCACAGTGGAGCAGATGGACGCAGATAATAGAGGCACATCATTTCACATACTGTAATGTCAGTTCTGTTATATGAACATGCTTAAACTGAAAGAAACATTTGTGCTTGTGGTAGTGTATGATTTTAGCCACAAGGGGCAGAGTTGAGCTCACCAACGTCTCTATAATTCAGATTGCCTCAGTAGCAGTGCAACTTTTATTAAAATCAGTTACAGGGTATATCTAAATTAAGTCTTAATACGTGCAATATTCATACATAGCATTCACATTATTTATGTTAAATCATTATTTTATATAATGGGTCATCAATGAAATCAACCAATCAAATGTGTCTGACCAACCAATTCATGTGAACAATCTATCATCTAGTTATGAGGAGCTGTTCATTTTCAGCACCTCAGCTATTGCAAAATGTATAGAAATCATTGTGCTGTAACTTTAAAAATAGTTAAATAAGAAAGAGAATTGGAAAGAGAGAAAACCATGATGTCATAGAGACATAGGTCAATTGCTAACGTTCAGATATAACATTTGCATTACTGGTTATATTTTAGTTGATCAGAAAGACCCAATACAGACATTAAAGTACACATTACATAGCAAGAAAGGTAAAAGACCTTGGGGAAATGATCAAATAAACTCTGTGCTGCTGTTGAACGTTGACTTGAACGTTGTGTGTGTCAACGTTGAACGTTGACACGCGCACACCTTGATGCAAAAGTAGAAAGGCTAAAATCAAGCAAACCAGTTGCGAGGCAGATACAGAGTCAAGACAACAGTTTTACTGTAAGAGAAATACAAAAATAAGCTTCATTGAATCATATGCGTCCTGTCTAGCCTCTGTTTTCCTTTCCCCCCATTTGACCAGCATTGGGGTTGATTTAGCTAGCGACAACCAATCAATGAAGCAAAGCTGTTGCACTCTCAATAACATATAATCGGTTAGATGGATCAAACTTGTTTACGTGTGTGTCTGTGTGTGTGTGCGTGCGCGATTGTAAACTCAAGCTAATAAAAGGGCATCAATTACACCCACATAAATACAAGTGCCAACTATAATTTGAGTTCGAACCCTCATCTTGGGTTTGATGGTGAACAAGTAAGGAGGGTGACATCTAGAAATCTATCAGGACATTGTTGGCTGTGGCAGTCCTGATGGGGAATAATGCAGTGTGCTTAATTGGAAAATGAGCGGCGTAATTGAAACACATGGCACCGATCATATCAAACAATACCAATTATAAAGACTAATTTCATGATTTATCGCATTAGCTTGTTTTCCTAGATTGGCCTTTTGGGGATGAGCCGAGTTGAGGGATTGTCACACGCACACACAAACACGGGCAGGCATCACACACACACAACACTCACTCATAAAGTTCAAACAAGAAAAGAGCTCGAGGAGGGGCATAAACAAACACACTCACACGCGCACACGCACGCAATCCTAATTAGAGCGCTTTGCCGGTGCTGCGTCACGTTGCGCAGCAAAGGTCGTGCAGCTCTGAAACACACCCTAAGGCACAAGACTCCCAAGAACCACTGCTCAGATGATGTAAGGGAAAACACACAAACAATTCAAAGTAAAAAAAAAATACATTAGAAAAAAAAACACAAGCAGTTTCGGGGGGCCTGGATGTCAACAGTGATTTCCACAGCTAATCCCTCTTCCTCTTACAGAAATCCATTATCAGAAGCCATGTTTTCTACAGCGGTGGTTATGAAATAGTGTTATGAAGCACACATTTTTCTTGCCGTCTTCTGGAGCAGGGTCAGACGCGTCTCAAAGGACAAAACATAAACAAACCAAATATATTCATAAAGTGACACACGGTACACAGCAATAGTAAATAAACTCCTTTTAAATCATTTGGGGAGGGAAGACAAATGCCCCGATTTCCATGTTATACCGTGCACTCAGACCTGCTCTTTCATCATATCTTCAGGTTCCTGAAGTGTGCGTGAGTGTGTGTGTGCACGCATGTTGTACTGCACAGACAAACTTCTCCTCAGCTAACCCAGCATGTGCAACTCCTCCACGGCTAATAGCTGCCATGTTGAATTATTGTTTCATGGCTGTTGACAGGATCTGCGGCCACATTGCTCCGGAATAAAGGAACAAGACATGGACTGACAGCAGCACCCATGAAACAAGTGTGCGCATGTGAGTGTGTGCGAGACAGACAGACAGACAGGCAGACAGGCAGACCAGACAGGCAGACAGACAAAGAGAGAGAGAAAGAGGGTACCGTAATTCCGGTTGACATTGTACATTCCATTCCATTCAAAAACCTCAACCAGCGGAATTATTCTGAAACTAAGCTGTCCTTGAAAAGAACGTCTTGCATTTTTATATATATTTGGCATCCATTTACTCTCTTGTAATTAACTTTACCTCCTGCCAGAAAATGGGCTTTAACTTTGTCGCTGCGCGCCAAAGAATGCCATGCACACTAGCCTTCATAACTGATTCACACAAAAGTCTCAGCGCAAATATTAGCGCTTTTGATCAACATTTGAACTTCTACAGATTCGCACGTTGCCTATAATGTAGCTGGAGTGCTAGACAATAATGCAATTTCTGTTCTTTTAATTTTGAGTCTAATGTGCCTTGTGAATAAGAGCTCCTCTTGAGGATCATATAGGCTGAATGGAGTTCGACCATCACGTAATGGTTAGTGCGATGGACCTGCCAACTGTCCACTCAACTATGAATTGTTGAGTTAATAGTCTCTCAATTGATTGGAAATGTCTTGTAAGGCAGACGTGTCAAAATAAAGATGTTGTTTCACGACATTTCAGATGGTGTGGAATATTAAAGGCACAGAAGTATACCAAATTGATTTGTAAACGGTCCAAACATCCTGGCACGGACTGTATAGTTCCAAAAGTACCCATCTGATACTCACAGTGCTTAAAAAGTTTATGCTCAAATATTGGTTTGTTCGTATCTACTTTAAAAGGTGAGTCAGTTTACTGAGATAGTTTACTGTATGAAATGCATCCATAATGCAAACTCCTAGTCATCTCAGTTGACTGAAAATAAAGCTCCTCTTAGGTTTGAGTGTGTTCCATGGTTCCTTACACACCTGCCTGCCTTCACTCAGAATTTGCATGCAAGATAAACAAGTCATTATGAACAAAACAAATATGGGGCACACAGTAGTACTCAGCGGGGAGATAACACATACACACAAACATGCAGTCAGTAAATGGGCTTTAGAGGACCAACAAGTTTAGCACTTTAGCAAGAGGCACTTTATTATTCAGGCCACTAGGGACTTTGTTGGATGATTTAATTATATATTGACATGATGGCAAAATGCTCTAACTATTCGGATATAATATTTGTTGCTTACAATTGCTGGTGTTTGACCTGTCCAACTAATGACAAATGTACTACATGTAAGTCGCTTTTGGATAAAAGCGTCTGCCAAATGCCTTAAATGTAAATGTAACGACAATAGACCAGCAAAACATGGATAAAGTAGGATGAATGGATGAAATGAGGAATCAATAAGAAGGAAGGAAAGGATAAGGCAATTAATGAATAAGCAGGAGAGGACAAAGTCCAGAGCATTCAGGGGGCTCAGACAACCCCCATTCCCCCACCCCACCTATGTGGCTGTGCATCAGAACCCATATGGAGGTGTTGAGTCAGACAGTGGAGAACCATGGAGGTGACTAATGCTCAATGGCCACCACTCAGCTCTGAGTTACAGCTAAGAGAAAGACTCTCCATGTAACTACTGCTGGCCTCTTCAGCTCTTTAGAGACGGCTGAGGAGATGAGGTGCCTTTCTCTGCTGTTTGTCTGAACTCCTGCTTTGGCTCGCTATGTGAGGGAAACGTTGTTGTCTAGGAGACAGATGCAGTGGCTTTCTCTGGCTTTGATGACATTTCGATAATGGGTAATGGTGTGAGGGTGATAAAACTCATTAGTTTCAGGTAAATCTTATCCTTTTTAAGTTTATTTTTGGGTTTTCATTCAAGGTTTCTCAAATAAAATCAGCTTACAAAAATATGCAGTGTGTGTCCTCAATACTTTGTCCAGTTTACATGTATCATTTCAAACCATCATGACACTGATGTTTGACTGTGTAGTTATGAAAATATCTGAGACCACCTCACTGTGGTCAATGGTTCTTTTTGCATTTTCTGTTTGCATTTTCTTAATAGAAGGTAAAACATCCACTGTGAGATGTTTTTGCATTCCACAGCATTCTACAGCCATCATCATAGTCGTGGCAATATATCTTCCTGTTTTGTCTTCTCTATACAGTATGGTGCTTGAATATATGTAGCAGCAATAACGTAGCTTATCTTGCAACAGAATTGCATTTCGCACACACAGTATTGTTTGCAAAATGTTATGCAGCCATGCACCATTTATAAACAAATTGTTTCACTTGGATAAAGTCAGTCAATTACTTCAGAAATCTTTGAAACATCTAAATATCTACAATATCAAAACACTTAATAAATACTAGGTGGTCTGAAATATAAATACATGTAAAACTCCAACCAGCTCTATTGCAGACAATCCTAAGTTCAGCTATGAAGGTCACATACCTGCTCTTTGTCAACGGAGCAAAACTCACTATGTCCTTTTATTCACAAACCGTGGCATCACAAAAGCTGTGCACATTAATTTCCTATAGTATCCCCGTAGCATTTTACATAATTCCATAATGTGTTGGCAATAGCCGTATCTAAAATTGCAGCATAAGGCAAGTTATGGTATAGTCACAACCGTTTTTCTGTCAATGCAGTACAGTATTAGCTGCTGTAACAATATGTCTAGTGCCCTTGAATACTGGCTTGGTTCCAGGGTTAGGCTTTAAATGTTAACCGCATCACGCTCGCAGTATGGGAAGAATTTATTCTGATATTATTTCCCCACATTTGAAAACTCAATCACTGGATACTGGGCTCCAGTTAACTCCAGGAATATTTTGACAGCGAGGTACTGTACTCGATGTAGTGGTTGCTTATACAGTAGCTGCCCGTTTCTCCTGTCTTAGTATAAATCGTGAGCAAATCAGAGGAAGCCATGATTCGCCCAGAGGGTCCCTGAGGGAGGGTGTAACTGTAGACTTGGGGAGAAGAGATTAACTGTCCCTGGGGACATTACTACAAGCCCATAGGAGACTACAGATTGTAATGTTGTGGGAGCATTAAAGTGGGGATATTATCTTACCTGAGTGTGGGAGAGAGAGCAACACTGACAGCAAGAGAGCAGGAAGGAGCCTTACATATACGTGTGTATGTGGTGTGCTTATACCACATAGACTACTGTAGTCCTGTGTGACTCTTGTTATCTTAGCCTTGTCATACAAGGTACAAGCACAGGGCTAATCTGGTTATTGTAAACTGACTGTGTGGCATTGTGCCTGTACCCGTGTATTACATATGACCCTGCGGTCATTCAGGGTCATGCAAACGGTAAAGGCAAGGGAGATATTTGGTGACTTTGACTAAATGTGTATTAGCTTACAATTAGCTTGCAATAGCTGACTATACCTTTAAGTGTGTGTATACCTATAAGTGTGTGTGTGTGTGTGTGGTTTCCCAAAGCAAACAAGCCTGCTTAAATCTCTGCTACAAGTTTGTCTGCCATAGTTTCCCCCAAACAAATTTGCAAAGGGTGTGTGCTCATCAGCTCTCAGGAAAGGCTTGTTTATATAATTTAAAAAATATATACAATATATTCATATTTATTATTCTATTCTGCCTCGGGAAGAGCAATGTCGAATGACTCATTGCTTTAAAAAGGTGGACCTTTTAGAAAATGAGGCTGCCCTTTTCAGATGATAATATAGGCTGAGCTGAAATGTGGTTGCATGATTCAAAATGTTTTGAAGCCACCCATGTATGTGTGGTCTTTCACAGTGTCAAACAAATCACAATATTGTTAAAATTGCATTTGTTGTGTTCATGTCCTTGTTTGCAAACGGCGCTAAACAATAAAATACAGTTTATCCAGCTGTGTTAGCAGGGAAGAGCTAACAAATATTTGTCTCAGCTCTCAAATGATGGTCATAAAGGCACTAATAAAAAATTATGGATTACTTTAATAAGTTTCAATTACAAAGCTAGCCAACATTAACTCACAAAACCTACAATCACAACCTTCAAACTTCAATAAACCTTCAATAAATAACACATTTTGAGACACCGATCCCCACCGAGACGAGCCAGGGGGTCCTTCCTGACTGTTTCCTGACTGTTTCCTGACAGTTGGTCTGTTGCTAATGTTTTCAGCTTCACATCACTTTGGCACAAGTGTGTTTAACTGTGTGTGTGTGTGTGTGTGTGCGTGTGTGTGTGTGTGCGTGTGCTTGGTCACGCAAATGCAATGTGTGTGTGTGTGTGTGTGTGTGTGTGTGCGTGCGTGTGTGTGCGTGCGTTCGTGTGTGTGCGCGTGCTTGGTCACGCAAATAGAATGTGTGTGTGTGTGTGTGCGTGCCTGCTTGCAAACGCGTGTGTGTATGATAAACATAACAGTTTGCTTCTTAATATAGATTTAAAATGTATGGCGTCAATATAGTCTCACATATCGCGCTCGCAGAATGTTGTGTTGAGCACATTATTTATTGACATATTAGCTACGTTATGCTCTATGCTCGTAGCTGTTTTACAATATTGCGACTGTTATAAAGTAAGTAAATATATAAATAAATTAACAGAAATAACAATGATAATTAAAGTACATGATGTGTTCATATTTAACAGGAAATCGATGGCTGTAAATATAATCACTGCCTCTCCCATGGTGGTCCACCGTTCGTATAGTAATATGGGTCCGCCCAGCCGAAAACCATTCAGAGTTGATCTAGATGTGGTGAGTGGCGGTATCTAACCAATCAGCGAATTTGTAACAAAAAGCAAAGCTATGATTGGTCAATAGGATTGCCACTCATGTCGAGCAAGCGCATATTCATTTCGAGAGAGCAGAGGTTTAGATCTGAACAGTTGTATGTGCAGCTTTATTTCAGTTCTTGTGACATTGCAGTCATTGTGCCCATGGTTTTGCCGTAACCTCTCAACTCAGAAAATGTGCTAGACAGATTTATGCACACTCAACATACTACGTCCGCGCGCTCGAAACAACTGTATGCGTGTTCAAATGAACATTCTGTGAGCGCGACTTTGCGATTTGTGAAACTATATTGACGCCATGATAATGCAGTAGGTTTGTCAATTTAAGTGAAACGGTAAGAATACACACACACACACATACACTCAGACACAAATCACATTCACTCTCCGTCTAGCTCTGTGAGGATGTGATTTGCCTCATCTTTATTGACAGATACAGTCATTTGCAGATCAGAAGAAAAGCAAGTGACTGCAAGCTGGGGGGGTAGGTAGACAGATATGTGCTTACCTCGTCGTAAGTGTAGCGATAGTCGGCCTTCTTTGATTTCAGATCCCACAGGACCACAATCCCAGACTCGTATCCAATTATGAGCTGGGGAAGAATAGCGACAGGCAGTCAGCCAAACATTCAAGATGGGGGAAGAGGAGGGAGAAAAAGAATCGTGTCGACGGGGGATATTAAAGTTTATATTTGATATAATAAAAATTGTTCGATATAAACGGACTGCAGCGGGTCATTAGGTGACCCTCCTAGCTTGATATATAGGATTGTTGCATACATGTTATTTTCAGAATTATTAGATATTGGCATTTTCTTTTTAATATATTAACCCAAACTAGAATTTATGTCTAGAATTACCCTTGTGGTTACCCAGCATTACAGAAATGTCCCTTCCCAAGTGGCGTGCGTTGCTCTCAACTCCCCCGTCCTCTAGAGCTCATAATGTAAGCTTGTATTTTCTCCTCACTTTTCCCTACGTTTTCAAAACAGTACCCTGGGGAGAAATGACATTTTCGTGTGAATTGTCCACTGTATATTTACTGTTGGAATGTACTGTTGTTAGAAAAAGCAAGGCGGTCGGAGGTATATTAATGTGTCAGGAAGCACGTTCTGTAGCTAACAATGCTAGCCGGTGGCTACTGCAGCAGTAAGGGTGTTGAAAATGAACCATGCTGTGAATGAGACGTACAGTATTATTCTTTGTGTTCTACTTCTTTTTTCTCTCTCTCCTTAAACAACCAAAGCTCTAGTGAGTAATGAAACCTCAAAGATCGATAGACGTCTGCCACTATGCGGTTTAGAAGAAGTTCAAGCTGTATTAAATTATTCTTCTATGGATTATTACCATTGAAAAAGCAGCGTTTCTGTAAAGCATAAATTAATCCTTTAATCCTCCAGAGCAGCATTTTTTTAAAGATGAATAATATATTGCCGGTCATCTTAAAATAAGTTATAGTTGTGAAACTATGCCTAATAGATGGAAATTAGGTCCAATTACAGCAAAATATGTATGTGTGTACGTACACTGTAGTACAGGGCTATTCAACTCCGGTCCTGGAGGGCCGCTGCCCTGCATGTTTTAGATATATCCCTGCTCCAACACACCTGATTCTAATGAAGTTAGAAGCCTGATAACACATGTTCATTTGAATAAGGTGTGTTGGAGCAGGGATATATCTAAACCATGCAGGGCAGCGGCCCCCCAGGACCGGAGTTGAATAGCCCTGCTGTAGTATATATAAAACTCTGATATTTACCTTCCCCTCATCCATGGGGTTGTCACTTATATGAACCACAGGACCAGGGTGGGCCTTAGAAGACCTGGAGGGAGGGAGAGAGAGAGAGAGAGAGAGAGAGAGAGAGAGAGAGAGAGAGAGAGAGAGAGAGAGAGAGAGAGAG
>JAODUH010000017.1:1584542-1599497 GCA_027564835.1 Typhlichthys subterraneus
AGAGAGAGAGAGAGAGAGAGAGAGAGAGAGAGAGAGAGAGAGAGAGAGAGAGAGAGAGAGAGAGAGAGAGATCTTGTACCGCTTCTATTGGGCTGCATTCACGTTTGTTTCTGTGACATTCTGTGTCAATAAAAACGAGCTAATTGTATATTTGGTTTTTACTCTCCCTCTCCATAACAAGGAGGGCTACGTTGTGCGGAACGGGGGGAGGTTCAGTCGAAGCTGTCCGTCCGATTGGCCCGTGGCGAACTTCCACCCGACCTCTGACAGATTTAAATCCCCTTCCTTCCACAGCAGCTGGCTCAGAGAACGGTCGGATACAATCGGAGGACAGCGGGGGACTTTCCCTGAAACTTTGTCCGTCTTTACTTCCCCCAGAGGGTGGTTCTATCTCTAGCTAGGCAATAGAGTTTGCCGCCAAGGGACCTCCACACGTAAACAAACACACACCTTTGTGTCGCTATGGCGGCCCGCTGCTTTCACACAATGTCCATCTTAGGATAGCATAAACTTCTTAAAGTGCTTAAAGTCTGCCACTTTAGTTGAAATCACATACTGTGCACGCTCGCAAGCACACGCACAGCAAATGAATGAGTCATTCAGTCTATATCTGGACCATCCAAAAAAAATACAAATGGAACACTTAAATCTCCCACAGATTCACATTTTCCATCCCCAAAAACCTACATTTGCTCTCCAAATTCACTCCCAGTTTCATGTGTGTGTTACGGCTATATGCATTCTTTCAAGCACAGAACACCGTTTTATTATTAGCATTTTTTTAAGCATTGATTATAATGTAAATAAACATTTAGTAACTCATACTGGAGAAAGCTTGTTGATATTGTTGGTATTTGAAACTATCTGTGTGTGTGTGTGTGTGTGTGTGTGTGTGTGTGTGTGTTTGTGTGTGTGTGCGTGCGTGCGCACAAGTGCCTCGACTACTTGCCCTCATTCGTGCAAGGTTATAACATTCTCACCATACACAATGTGTAAAACAGCATCACTGGAGTACACAGATCATTCTCTGCCATTTTATGCCCTCTCTGAAGGACCTGAAATGTCATGTGTACTGGGCGGGGTTGTCTGTATCCCATGACACATACACACACACACACGCACGCACACACGCACACACACACACACACACACACACACACACACACACACACACACAAGCACACACACACCAAAGAAGCTGTGTCTTTGCAGAGCAGAGACACAGCCGCACCCGTGGGAGATATTTTTGACATTTTCCTCCTCTCCCAAATACCAAGCCAGTATTTTAGAGCGCTCACTTCCCACAAACTGCTAAGAATACATGTTCAGCTGACTTTTCTACATAAACACACAGACACCTACACACACACAGTGCCCTCCCTAAAACTCCTTAAAAAGCTACTTAAGTACTGTACTTAAGTAGCTTTTTAAGGTATCTGTACTTTACTCAAGACTCAAAACAAGCTAGTTACTCTACCATATATTCATCAGTCTCCTATGTAGCAGGAGTCACACCAATGACTGACTCATAATACAAGCAAGCATAATACAGCTCCATATATTTCCCCTCAGTGACGCATGTCACCGGCATGGCTTCGCTAGCTGACAGCTGCCTGTTGCTGCTATATTGGGGGAGCGTTGACCATACTCTCTACCCCTCCCGGAGCTCCCAGAAACACACAGGAGCAGTCTAAACGTAAGCTGAGCGGTTTTAAATGTGTCCTAAATGCATTGCACCCCCACCCCCTTTGTCTGTGACACACCCGGCATGATGCACAGCTGGGAGCGAGCGGTGACTAGCTGACTGACTAACCACACCCTCCTCCTTGGAGACGGGTCACATTCTGTTGCTGCTGCTGCTAATGACGTTGAATTACACTCTCACCTTCTGTAGGGTTACATACTGGCATTTAAAGAATTCTCTCTCTCTCTCTCTCTCATATATATATTAAAGGGACTGGACTACAGGACTTAAAAGTCAGAACGACACTGATCCTCTTCTAAAAATGACAGCCAGTTTGAACATAACAGAAGGGGAGCAGAAGTCAATTGCAATGATTGTCGGGGGGCTAACAACAATAAAAGTGGACTGTGAGTGGGAAAGATCTATACAATGGTGCGGTTATAATGTTGAATCGGGTAAAGCTAAAGGATAAAGCAGACCCACCATGGAGGGCTCGTTTTAACGTAGAGACGGCTCTCAGGCCAGCTTGGAGAGCGCTGTGTAAACCACCGCTGACCAAACGTGTAGATGTTTACAATGGAGAATACTGCACGACATTATTGCTGTCAATGTTATTTTATCTGTGCTTAATCAAGTGGTGCAGAGTACTTGTCACTTTCGTTGGGAAAGAGAAACAATATTTCATTGTTTTGCGCATTGTTGTAGACTTGGTGATTTGTTTTATACATCGACTTGGTATTGGTTATTCTAAGAGACAAAAAAAAAGTGTCAACTGTTAAACTTTTTTGATTGGCCAAGCAAAACTGGCTATATACACTAGCAGAAACTACTGTGCAAGACTTTCAGAGTCTTACTTGGTTGACTGGGTTGAACACATGTGTATCCACAACGGAGAAGACGAGAGCCAAAGTGGACAGTGAGATAGAGAGAGAACGTCAGGTCAGGTAACCGGGCATACCTGAGTATTTTTTATTACCAAAGCAACGCTCTCAGGTGACAAACAAACACAGAGGAACGAGGTCAGCTTTTGTGTGATTTAATACTTATTTTTATACAGTACAAACTGTATCAACAGAATTGATTTACAGTAAATGATAACGTTGCACACCAAACACTTTGTTCCTTTAGTTGATTTCAGTACACTGTAAATTGTAAATGACAATTACTATGGCCACAATGCCCTTACAGTGTACCGACTAATCTCCACTGACTGCCAGAGCTGGGAAGTACAAATACTTAAGTACTGTACTTAAGTAGCTTTTTAAGGTATATGTACTTTACTCAAGACTCAAAACAAGCTAGTTACTTTAGAGTTAATGTGTTTGGAAACAATTGAGAGGAATTGTTGAATTACTTTGCATAAATTAAGCGCCTTCCCAATATCATCAAACCTAAAGAGAAGAAATACTATCCCTGGTAGGTCTATTGGCGCATATTACGTATATTACGTAACATGATGAAACAGGAAAGTAAGGCTCTTCTGTTATGCTACTGTAATTCATTCAGACTTAAAAGAATAGGCCATTATAAATGAGAAACGGGAAAATAAGGGGCGAATCTTGCGACTGTAGCCTACCTACACTATCTACAGATTTAGTAGCAACTCTTCTGCATTTAGCCACAGGCTCTCATCTACATCGAATGTCATCTTGGGCAATGCACTTAAGAAATCATATTTTTGCATGCCTGATCCATCCCTAGAAATAGGCTACAATGGGAAGCAGCAGTGGTTGGTATAATTGTTCTAAATAGTATAAACCATTTTAGATTTGCAATAAACAGTATTTCTATCAGATATTATGCAATAACAGTTTTGAAAAGAGTACGTAAGCATGCTAATTGGCCTGTAGGTAGGCTACATAATTTTGATGGTGTCTATGAGAAAAAAATTCATGACATTTGAAAGATGTATGGCCTACATTGAATGTCGTTTGTGCAAAAGCAATGAAAACTAATCCAGTTTAGCCCACATAGACTGCGGTTGTGCTCACGTGTTAAGAGTTTAGGGCAATTGTAAAAATGTTATTATCATAATATATGATAATAACATTATTTAGATTATATGATTAAAACATTAATGTCTTCTCAAGGATCAGTTAGCTTTTACTTAGAAACAGCCAGTACAGTGTAATATTGTTCACACATTTACTTGTATCTTTTCAGTACATTTCAGAGCCTGTACTTCAACCTAAGTAATGACTTTGTTTACTTTTGACACCTCTGCTGACTGCAATGTTCTAAAAGGATTCTGCATCTGCAACAATTGCTTTCATTAAACCATAACACACTATAGCATTTAGTGAGCGAGAGCACACAGTAGCAGGTTATATGCTTGGTCCCTGTACTGGTGTCAGAACAGAACCACATCCCACGCACGCACACACACAGGCAAGTAAAATGGAAGACGTGTATTAATAATTTTCTATTAGTTAAAACCACAATCGTCTTGTCCTTGTGACAAACAAGTTGTTGTTCACAACATTCTTACTGCTTACTTACTGCACTTTGACAGGTCTGTGGCCATGTTCCCCGTTAATGATTGTTTATCCTAACCCACCAAGAGTTTAACAGATGGCACATTCAATTCCAGGGTTCTCTAAAAAAACACACAAATTAGGCCACAGTACAAACCGATTCTGAAAATAATGGCTTACAACAACTGATTTAGATTTAACCAATCTACAATATTGGTCTTTCTTAAAGAAGCTAAACTACATGGTAAGTATTCCCTTGTAATAAAAGAAAACTAGTATTGGCGTTGCTTGGCAACCAGAATCCTTGTAAGAAAAGCATTGCGGTGTGGAGACAGGCGCAGTAAATTGCCAACTCCAACAGAGCGACGGAATTTCTGGCGCAGAATAAACCAACGCACTATAAGGCTGGGCACTGGCGCCGTCCTGAAACCTTAAACCGCTACAGATCAGAAGAGGATGTTAATGGACTGTAAAAAGGTGGAGCTAACAACAGTCACTATCTTCTTTTTTCTTTATTATATATAAAAACATACTGTATGATACATAGATTTACAGAAATCATATTATTATTATTATTATTAATTATTATTATTATATATTTTTATAATATATATAAATGTACACTTTCCTTGTAATTTTAAACTGTATAAATAAATAAAAAATGTATCTGCCATATGGCAAAGGTCCATACTGTAGGTGAGCATGACCACTAGGTACCCATCTTAGTAATGGCCACAAACAGTTATTTCAAGCTTACAAGCTCAGGCCCCTATCTAAATAAATAGAAAGAACCATAATTGCACTTTCAATGGTCAACCGGGAAATATAATCAATCAAATCTTATCAAAACCACACAAAAACTATCTAGGCGCACGGTCTAAAGCACAAGGCGGAAATTGGATTTAGGGCGCTTGGTTCAAAAGAGTTGGACTTACTCTCTTCATTATCCATGGGTGTGTTTTGGGCATAACATACGATTAACCAATCAGAGTTTCGTCTCTCGACCCCTTTAAAAATCCAGGCATGCTTGCATCATAGGAAGATTTATATTATACCGGTGGGTTTGTAAAAGTGCTGGAGCAGACCATCCAGGCAATAGCGAGATTCCTAAAATGCACTATAAATGTTGAATCCTTTGCATATTTCTGCGGTCCTGCACGTCCCTGTATGTGTAACAAGCAGCATGTACGTGTTGTCTACCTGAAGAAAGTTTCCATGCATTTAGTTAGCTAGCGCATGTGTTTTGCACCAGCACAGCGTAGCCTACATATAAAAGTTGTATTTGGTTAAAGTGTACCTGCACCCTAAAATGTGTTTTTTGAGCTGTAAACTAAATAATAGGACAGATCTGTGATGAGAAACATAAATGCAGGAATTTTAGAAGTTTAAATTCCCGATTTTATAAAAATAAGCATTTTATGGTCTGAAAACAGAACTACACGTCATATCCGTTAAAAATCACCACAGGACCTGTCTGGTTTTCACCGGTACACTTAGTACGCTCGTATGTCATCAAATTCAAAAGTCAGCATTATTGTTAAAGGAGGGCCCCCTCTCAGACCCGCCCCTCCCATCACTCAGCATCATGATGCATTTGTCAAGTTGTAGTGGGTGGAGTCAGGCTCAGCGCTGGGGTGCACTTACACTTTAATCGATCATTAGACTATGTATCTGCCCCACAATTCTTATGATCACACGCCACTACATACCCTATGAGGAGTGCATGCGCCACATATGTAAGGTTTATGCAGTATGATTACAGAAGCCAATATTTTGACATTCCAAAATTTGAGTGTCAATATTTTTTCTTTTAAACTTGTTGTTGTTTAAACTTAATTGTTCATCTTACTGAAAAGGGAAATTATACATTATATGATGGGTCCTGCTAAACGGACGCTATCTTGTTAAAAAGGAGACAAATGCAAAACTAACGGACCGTTAAAAATCACAACAAATTATTGACGTGCAAAAAAAGTGTACTGTCTGTCAACCTCAAAAAAGTTAACAAGTCAACACCAATCTCATAAAGCACATAAACCCCTAAGAAGGAAATGGTATAAGCTTCTGACTGTATATCTGTGGGTGGAGCTTATCTAAGAGAAACCTATGGAATGGAATGTGAATAGGAACAGAGGGTGTGGTCCTCTACACTCACCCTTCATTCTTAAACAATATTTGACTTTCTCTTTCTCCTGGAGTGTTGTTATATTTACCCATCTTCAGATTGCTAGAAATCCGTGTTGCAGATAATGACACAATAAATACAGGGACTAGGTACACGTCTTGGCATTATTCATGCATTGTAAATCTTAATTTAATCAAGGAAGGTACACAAATTAGCTAAAAGATCATTGATGTAGAACATTCGGGCTCATACCAGATCTCCATTTGATGATGTCATTGAACTCCTCATTAGCTCCTCCCTCTGTGCAACCACCAGGGGATGCCATGACCATCAATTAGTCCACAAATAATTTGTAATATGGAGCCTGGTATCTTCTTACACAGTGTATCGGTCCACACTCACCTGTAAGTACATTTTATATTTTATTATTCTTTGGATTTAAAACATAAAAAGTGTAGAAACTTGGTTTACAATAGATTGTTATGAATTCCTTAATCTGATCATTTAGAAATGTGTTAAAACTCCTCTGCTGTAGAGCAAGTACTTTATAGGACATTTGTGGGAGAGGCATTCCCTTAATGGAAACACTCACTACAGACACACTAATGTGTGTGCGTGTGCGTGTGCGCGTGCGCGTGTGTGCGTGAGACAAACCCCCAACATCTGGTTTTCCCCAAATTTTGCTTTACTATAATATATCGAACTACATTTACACTTTTGCCTGGATTCTTTTTTTTAACAAATTAGGGACAGTTCACCTACTTGCATTAATTTAACACACAATCACATTCTATACGTATTTTATTAGTATATGCCATTACACTGATATGATGCACTACAATTGTTCATTATGATCAATATGCTTATCTTGTAAACATATGGCTTAGTGTGACCAGTCTAAGTAAAATGTAAGTTCCCTTTCATAAAAGCATAGTGTAGGCCTAGTCTTGTTGTCCAATTTGGTAATAGAGAAACTTTACCATGAAAGGAGATAGTTGTAATGTTTTATCAAACTGCATGTCGAGTTACAATGCTTGGGGATGATGCAACACCTTCAATATATAAAAAAAAAGACAAACCCAGATTTGTCCGGTGTCGTCTTAATTTCAGTTCCTCTAATCATAGATAGTATTGACATATACATGGCCAAAACAAGGATGTGGGTGATTGAATGATTCAATCAATCCATTAAATGGCTATTCAAATTGAATACCCATTTATTAATTGGTTCTACTCAATGTGGACATTTTGAACCCAATAAAGAATAGATTTGAAAAAATAATTAACATAACAATGCCTGTAGGTTCCCAGGCCAATACATTGAGGTTACTTGTGTAGTGTTGCAAGGCTGTGCAAGTCCTTAGATTTTCAAACTTGCCTGTTACATAGAAAACATTAAATGTCGGGGCTAAGTGTTTTTTACTGTAAGATGCACAAACGAACTAAAACGATAACATGCTCTGGCCTGTACGGACGCTTACTGTTTAACTACATTAATATAGTGACACCGAGTGCATTGCAGGGATCACACAGGCTACACTACACACATCACATAGTAGCAGCTACTCACCTTTGCTGTCAGCAAGCAACGTGAAGGCTTCCGTAAAAGCAGCACAAAAGTTTAGATATGTGGATAGAGCAAAGTATTAATTGGTACTGAAAAGATGAACGTAAATGTATCCGATTATTCACGCCATTCTTTCTGGGAACGAGGCACTCAACCGTCTATGCTTAGGAACCATAGTACAGTCCTCAAGCACATCTACTCTTCACAAAGTTATTTTCCCAAGATTAGTGTTCGGCAAATCACTCCGGTAGTTTTCTCGAAAGCACGCGGTATATGGTCGATTGGGAGACGGAGCAAAGTTTTTTTCTTTTCACATTGACCACCGCAATAGTATAGTGTTGTTCCCAAAGTTTGTCGCCCTCTTGCAGTCTTTCCTTGCTTTTCTTCTGGCTGCAAACTTCTGACGCGCATATGGAAACATGGCGCGACAGAGGTCACGTGACCGCTTACCAGAGTGCAGGGGAACAATAATTCCCCATAGAAAAGTAAGAGTCTCAATTAAATGCATTATGATAGGTTACATACATACATACATACATATATATATATAAATAACCAAGCACACACACAATAGGCATATATATATCACATATATTATAATATGTGACATGGTTACTTTTATTTCAGTTTAGGCCTCCTATGCACCAAATGACCCAGTGTAGGAAGCGAAGGGGTTGAATAATAGATTATGCCCCACGGTGACAGTCTCTGGGGCTCTGGGAGATGTTGATCCTCCATTGTAAAGGCTCTGCCTGCACCCTCCCTCCTCTCAGTTGTCACTGCTCTTTTGTGACGCTTCCTCACACAGCTCAGTTTCAGAAATCAACACCCCACCGGGCTTGGGACAGGTATCAAGTGTCGGCAGGATGGGATGGAGGGAAGAGCGAGTAATACTGACCTGTGCATTCACATACCTGAGACAGGTTGGGAGGCAATTCACATTACCAATCTCTCCTGTGTTGAAATATACTTGAATTCATGAAGGAATCGCTATTGTTTATGCCAGACTGAAACTTTAAAAAGGAGCGGGTTGCCTATATTCAGTGTACCTTCATATAAAAATATGGAACAAATTATTGGGTATGTTGAATGATTCCCAAGGCATCGCCCTTGCATGTAAATTATAGAGACGTACGTCATCCTACATTGCACTGATGGACTGCACTGCAGCCAGAAATGACAAGCAAGAACAGACTGCCCCCTTGTGCGCCAAACATGTTACTACTCATATTAGGGTCATTTGTACGTACGAGGGTATGCAAAATAATTACTAGGTTTTGCACTAAAATGCCAACATTATGTAGGCTAGGCCTACAACTAATGCATTAAAATATTGATGTAACACGCGATTTCAGAACATATTAAGTTTATTTTCAATGATCAGATTAGGTGTATGTATACAAATATTAACATTGTATAGACTAGAGAACATTACTTTTTACAGAAAATTGCGTTTTTCTAAAATAATTTAATATGTTCCTGTTTCCAGTAAGACGAATAATAAATCAGAATTAAGCAATGTATATATTGTTTACCAATGCTTTTAGCAACCAGTAAGGGTATGATTATACTGTAGTAAGCAGCATGTCCTCCTGCATATTGCAATACAGTTTTTCAGTCACATATATAATAGGCTAGTACCACAGTTAATAACGTGCTACCATGTGTTACCATGACTGCGCGTATTGAAATGTTATCCTGTGTCAAATTAGTGAGTTGCGTTTTGTGCAGTATAAACTGAAGGAAACAATAGTTTAAGGTTTTTATAATGGGGCTTGTTCACTAGCTATAGCGTTGGTCCTTATACTAAGATATCACGTCAATCAGAATTCGTTAATAACTATGTATAACGGAACACAAAATAATTTACCAGGAGTGGGGTTCGAACCCACGCGGACATATGTCCATTGGATCTTAAGTCCAACGCCTTAACCACTCGGCCATCCTGGTACTCGGATAAATTGTTTTAACATGTATTTATAAATACTACTTTCTTTAAAAAAGGATAGGCTAGTTTTGATGGTTGTGGCAATATTGGTAATATAAGTAAACTGTCTTATTTTACTCAATAGACTGCGTTACGTAAAACCAAGTCTGGCTTCTAATCAAGTCTTAGCTTCTCGTCTGACTAGGGGAAACTTCGGTACGGTACCCCTACCGTACAGTTACTGTAAAGTGCTGTAGCAACAGGTTTCTTAATTCATCAAATATTTAATGCGAACCACATCTAATTTGTTCAGTCAAAACTGCCACTTATAGCATCTATGTTATCCATGTTAATGTTCAGTCTTTGTAGGCTATTGCCAGTATCTAGTTAGCACTAGCAATGCTAACTAACATCTCTATATTATCAACGTTATTACTATCTGCGCGGTATCTTAAGTGATATGTTATGCTCAAAAATAATATTTTCCTAGCACTTTCAAATAACGCGAAGACTCAATCACACGTTCTTACGTGATCTGTTGAAGTGCGTATAAAGTTCGCTGCACATGGCATGAATAAATAGAGTGACTGCTAAGTGATCTGGTCCAAACAAGACCGAGAAAGAGAAATGAACGAATCGTCTCTGGAAAACGCATAGTACCATTTATAGGCAATTTGATGAAAGCTGGCCTATCCATATTTAACCTAATTGGTCTCCTCTTTTCTTTTGACGTTTGTATTTCTGATCTGGTGACTACCGTATTTCAACAAGCTATTTAATGAGAACATTTATGGCACTATTCGTTTCCATTAGGTCTATACCTTCCCTGATAGACTATTATCATGGAAGGTTATTATTACTGTTAGCAGTTATTACATGTTACTATTATCACTTGAATTAGAAATAATATACTTTACCTAATGACATTGTATTGTTTTGATTCCTTTGATCCATCATCCAAGCAATACATTACATCCTTCTGTCCCTCTCTATAGATCACCTGCATGGTGAGGTTGTGTTGGAGGCCAGTGCTGACAAATAAAACAGAGCTGCTCACAGTCAAGGCCTAACCACGACACATCACATTGCTCTTTGAGGAGTGTTGACCTGGAGGAGGTTGTTTGTCCAGTGAGTACATCTCTTTCTCTGTCACTGACTCGCTAGACAGTGCTTTGAGAAATTGATGCTTTGAGAAATTGTCCAGAAGCTAGAAAGCAGATGAATCCATTTTATGCTTATTAGCTAATCAGAGCAGGACTATAGAATGAAGATCCTGCCATGATTCGAAACTGAAAATAAATTGTTTCAAAAGGTCTTAATTTAGAGTGTGAAACCTTTTAATCGAATTAAAAAAATGTGCACGCCTGAAAAAAAAATCCCATCTCTGAAAACTCTTTTTTGTATTTTACCTTTTCCTTTCTGCACACCTGTAGTGCTCATTTTACAGTGTTTCAATCATATATTTTCAGAGTTTCAAACACAGCACTGTTCTCCCAGCACATTTGCTTGTTTTCAGGGATTGAAACCTAGAAAAAGTATTACTGTATTTAACGCTCAGAGGGACATCAACTTCAATGTGTTCAATGACATCAGAAGGTATTCTATTCCATTTCAACATTGTTGACAGTGGTAATGCTTTTCACAAGTGTTGCTGCTGTTTCTGGAGACACATGTTGATCTATTTTAACATGATTTGTGAAAAGAAGGATTTTTAATAATGTGTTTTGTGATGTGGATACTTTGATGCATGTGTGTGCAATGGCCTTTAGACCTCTCTCCAGTGTGGATACACTGATGTTTCTTGAGACTACTTGAAGCTCTTTCCGCACTGGTAAGGCTTCTCTCCAGTGTGGATTCGCTGGTGTAATAATAAACTTGAGATCACAGTGAAGCTCTGTCCACACTGTTGATAGAGAGAAGGGGCTTCTCTCTAGTGTGTATACGCTTGTGTATTTTCAAGGTTGATGAGTCAGTGAAGGCCTTTCCACACGGTTGACAGTGGTATGGCTTCTCTCCAGTGTACCCCCAAAAGTATCCCCCAAATTGTAACACTGCCCTCAACACCATTTATTCACCACTCCCACCCCCCAATACCTCACCCATTCCATTCCTCATTGCCTCTCTTCCTTCCTGATCCAGACATTCAACTTTCTCTTGCCACACGATACCTCTCACAATACAATAACTGCACAAGCCATCACATGCCCTCCATCACCTATACCGTCGCATTCAGCCCAAACCTCATCCTACACCACAACCTCCTCCCTCCTAAACCCACTCTTCTTTATTTCCACCGATGTGCTCTGCACTCCATAATACCCTCTCCATGTCCTTCATCATCCCACTGCCCACATACAACAAGCTCACAGCCATGCCCTCGTTCCTAGTCCTACACAATTCTATCCACATCCTCGTTACAGTCAATACTGACATGGGCAGGCACCTAGCAATAACAGACCACCACTCCCATCCTATCCAACCCAAACAACTGCATCATCAACTCCTGTCTGTCTTCACACTGCCCAGCACTGCAGCCGAATCAGTACATAGCACAACTCTATGTGGCCTTACTCCTCCACCCACCCCACCACCAAAATCAAAGCCACCATCTTTGCCGTATAAACTGACATATGTCATATTTGTCCCCCTCGCTTAGGCCTACCATTTTCCCTTGTGCGTCATATACTTTCTTGTATCTCAAATATTCATACTCATCTAAGCTTTAGTGTTTCTATATTCTCACCACTTCAATAAATACACAATAGATTTCATATATGCCTGTTGGTAATATTGTAACGCGTTATTGATAGTGTGATGACATTTAGATTCATCCATAAAATCCATCCAAAAAAGCCATAGAATTTATTTAAATATATACATAAAAACACACAAAAAGCTTTGCTCTAGCAGCCACAAGACATTTTGGCTCGAGTCTAGCCAATCGGCCCCCAACAGGGTAGACAAGGACAGCACTGCACACAGGGGTTCTTCCTCTTGTACTTCAGAGCGGTCTTAACATTGGTATTGATTTTGCCTATGTACTCATGTGTGCAGCACACATTGGCCTCTATGCTGTTCAGCATGCATCCCTGTTCGTCCACCAGCACGGCCATGTGCAGGAACAGTTCATGGACCTCCTTCATCCTGGCCTCCAACTCCACCAGCTCCTTGTGTCTGCCCTTGATCTCAGAGAGAGCCCTGCTCGTGGAGCGCCCGCCCTCCGCCGACAGGCTCTGGGACAGCTCGGCCCAGCCGCGCCCGCCTTTGTCCACCAGCACGTCAAGCTGCTCGTCTGTGATGTCCGATCCCAGGATGGAGGCCTGTCTCTGGAGGCGCGTGCGGCACATGCTCCTCTGCAGCTCCTCTGCTCGGCTGTAGTCGGCGATGGCAGCGTGGAAGGCGAGGGTGAGCGCGCCGTGCTGCGCGCGGGCTACGCGGCTAGCAGCGGCGCCTTGGCCCTCCTGCTCCTCCAGCTGCCGACTCTGCTCACCCAGGGCCTGGAGGTGGGTGTAAATAGCCTGGCCGCGTTGGTGGATCTTCCTGGCAATGGAGTCCGAGGCCTGTTTGATGAGGGTGAGACGTCGCACGCTGGTGCTAAAGCGCTCGTTGTGAGTCTTTAAGCGCTCCACCTCCAGCCGGAGCAGGGAGGTCTCCTCGCGAATAGAGTGGGCCTCTTCCAGGATGCCGTCCAAGAGAGGCGTGTTCTGGAACACCACGGCCTCCTCCTGGGACAGGTCCTGCGTGTCCACCCGCTGCTCACAAATGGTCTGTAGCATCTCAAGCCTGTCCCGCATGTTGCCTGAGAAACCAACGGAGAAGGACATGCTGGATGTTACAGTAGCTCTTGTGATTGGCAACTCGTCAGTGGATGGATAACAGTGCTCAAAATGTATACAATCTTGTTGTCTCAGTGTCCACGATACACTTTACTAATTTAAAAGAATAGCAACTGCCATTACATTAATTAGATTTGATTACCGTTGCCTGTTCACCCCATATTCAACCAGGAACAAAGAAGGAAAATCTTCTTAAGAGAAGTGTGTGAAACATGAACTTTATCTGACAAAATATAACATTAGGCTACTTCATATAGCGCTGCGTACTCTCTATATGTTTGGTTAAGACGTAATTTGCTCATTATGTTTGCATAAACACTTGAGATATAGAACTCACATAATAAATGTAAATATTTTGAAATACTGACACTGAAATGTGTTCGCTCAGATTAAAATTAAATAAAAAAAGTGTTATTGCATGAAATGAGCATGAAATTACTCCTTTAAGAGATATTGAAGATTCAGGATTCATAACAGTCAAAGTTCAATCAATTGTAATACCTTAAACCCTATAGTGTATAAGAACTAAATGTAAACATTTGAAAAGCAACACTACTTTGAAATGATCTTACCTGTTTTTTTGGCTGCCCACAATACTCTCCATGAGTGGCTTTTAATTTCCTCTGGAGATAGCATATTGCCTGTGCTTGAGAGTGAATGTTTTCAGCCACACCTTTCCACTGTCACAAGGCAGGTTTTAAAAAAAAGAACATTACAAAGGAGCTAATAATTTGAATTGCTAACCAATTCAAATATACACCAAAACATTGGTATAAGTTTTTATCATATCAAGATATCTGTGTTTCAAGAGATCAGTACTTTAGGAGTAGTCTCATATACAATTTAGACTTGCTTAAAGGTATGATCTAATGAATGTAGGTTTTTATGCCCACCAGGTGCTTTCCATTATCAATCTACCTCTTAATGGAGCTCCCAGGGCTAAATGTGTGAACATTCCCAGAAGTGACAAAGAAAGGAAAATGGTATAGGACTACATTAGGACATCATTTAAAATGCATTGTAATACTTTTTGCATAGCTTAATACAGAATAAATGAACCCTTGGCAAACACACACACACACCAACCTTAGTTTACTTTGCAGTAGATTTAATTAAATATAATAATGTTTGTAATAAACAGGAAACCATGGCAAATACTTTTAATGAGACCAACACATTACTAAGTCACAAAGATTCTTCATCAGTGTCATACATATATATATATATATATATACATACATATATATATACATATACATACATATACACATATATATATATATATACACATATATATATATATATACACATATATATATATATACACACATATATATATATA
>JAODUH010000017.1:1599597-1632531 GCA_027564835.1 Typhlichthys subterraneus
CAGTCGATCATGTTCATTTAATCGTGAGAAGCCAAAATCGTAATCGCGATCGATATTCGATTAATTGTGCAGCCCTACTTTGAGTGCATTTGGACTGAAGTTTGGCGTGCCATTGTATTGTGGGTATTGGTTTTATGCCACAAATTGGCACTATAGTTGCTGTCATTGTGCGCAGTTTCTTACAGGGGTAGCTATTTATTTCAGGCGATACCTAAACTTTTAGTTTTGTGGTATTTTTACATTGAAAAGCTTCAATGAAGCTGATCTTAACCTATTACATTAAGTAATAAGCCTGATTACATTGAGAAAACCTTTATTTGGCAGTATGACTCATATACTCATTGTTCAGTGGTGTCTGCTTTTACTGTGGATACATGGTGCAGATGGAATGTATTCATATAGTACAGGGTTCTCCAACAGCTGATTCAAATGAATAGCTCAAGCACGCAAGGCAGCGGCCCTCTTGGACCAGGATTGGGGATTACTTATATTTTATATATGTCAAAGGCAACATTCTAGAACAAACCCTGGTTTGTCTATGGATCTTGATCTGAGGTGATGTTAATTCATTTTAAAGGAATGTGAATACAAATATGAATTAATAAAATTGCTGGTATTCTGCAACCAATTTAAATTCTTTGCATTGACCACACCCTGGTGACTAAAGTATGTGTGTACTGTACATATGAATCAGCTTAGTAGAGATCAAGGTGAATGACTAACGCCACTTTCTCTTTTTCCTTTCATTGCAGTTGGCCAGCCAGACAGTGTGTCTGTGGCTCAGAAGGAGGAGACCCTTGACACCATGGATGCCATCCAAGATGAGCAGACTCCTCAGGTCAATGGAGAGAAAGTGGAGAAGGAGTCTCCGGATGCCATCGACGTCTCCACCGTGGAGGAGAAGGCAACTGAGGAGAAAACTGACGAGGCCAACGAAGTCGGCTTCAAGAAGATCTTCCGATTTGTGGGTTTTAAGTTCACACTGAAGAAGGACAAGAGCGAGGAGAAGGATCCCGTGACGCTACTGACTGTCAAAGATAAGGAGGGAGAGGAAGGATCAGAAACCATTGAGGATCCCAAGGCTGCCGCCACAGAAGAGACAGAAGCCAGTAAAGAGCAAGTGGAGGAGACAAAAGCTTCCCTCACTGACACTGAGCCTGCTGGGGAAGCCGACAAGATCGCAGCAGATGAGCTCCCAGCAGAGGGTGCTGCAGCTGAAGGTGTTGATAAAGAGCCCAAGGATGAGTCGGCTGAGAAGGAGTCCGAGACCAGCCCACCAGCCCAGGAGGTCACACACTCCCCGTTCCGGAAGCTTTTCACCGGGGGGCTCTTCTCCAACCTGCGAAAGAAGACAAGTATCAAGAAATCCAAAGACGAGGAAGTGAAGGAGGCGGCGGGGGAAGAGGAGACCGCCGAGGTGGAGGAGACTGGTGAGGTTGCGGGAGAGAACGGTGAAAAGGAGGGCGTTGAGCAGAATGCAAAGGAGGAGCCACCAGCCACAACTCCTGAACCTACCGCGGAGGCTGAGGCCACCGGAGAGGCCGCCGCGGAGCTTCCGGAAGCTACTGTCGATGTGACGGATGAACCAAAAGCCTCAGAAGCAAAGGTAGAAGAAAATGTAGAAGAAAAGGAAGAAGCTACGGCAGTGGACGAAAAGCCCACAGGGGAAGTGACCACCGAGGCAGAGGTCCTGACATCGCAGGAGAAAACCAAGTCCCAGGGAAGCCCCCTAAAAAAGCTTTTCACCGGAGCCGGGCTGAAGAAGCTCTCCAGCAAGAAACATAAGAGCAAGAAAGACACAGAGGCCAAGGTTACTGAGTCCGGTGAACAAGCTGCTGAACAGCTTCAGTCCTCCACAGAGTCGGCAGAAAGTCAGAAACCTGACAGTGGGGCCTCCTCGCCAGAGTTGTCAGGGGAGCGCGCCATCGTCGCGGAAGTTGACCAGGCCGAGCCGAGCCAAGCGGCCGAGGGAGAAGTCGCTTCTGACGGGGAGAAGAAAAAAGAAGGCATCATCCCATGGTCTTCCTTCAAGAAACTGGTGACACCCAAGAAGCGTGTCAAGAGGCCCTCCGAGAGTGACGATGAAGCTGCTGGGGAAAAACCAGCCAAGTCAGCCACCCTGTCCTCTACTGAGAGCGCCGTGTTCACAGAGAAGGAGGCGAAGGAGGAGGAGACTAAGGAGGACAAGACCACAGAGGAAGAGCCAAAGACGGAAACCACGGAGAAACTAGCTAGTAGCACGGAGGAGCCCAAAAGGAAAATGGACACCTCTGTCTCATGGGAGGCTCTAATGTGCATGGGCGGAGCCAAAAAGAGGACGAGAAAGACCTCGGACTCAGACGACGACGACGACGAGACCAAGATCGAAGAGGAAGCCCCTGTGGCAGCCGTAGAAGAAGAGCTAGAGGGAAAGTCAAACGAGTCGCCAGTCGTTTCCTCCCACGAGGCTGAGGCTGAAGCCGAAGAGGCGTCTTCTCCCGAGCCTGTGAGCTGCCCTCCCGAGAGAGAGTCCGCCTGGGACACACTGAAACGCTTCGTCATGTCAAAGAACAAGCCCAAGGTCGAGGAGAAGACGGAGGAGAGCTCAGACCAAGCGCTGTCCGACAGTGAAGTGCCCAAAGAGGAGTCCTCGTTCTCTTTGAGAAAACTCTTCCCCGGGCGGAAGAAGAAGAAGGTGGAGAAGCAAGCCTCCGCTGGATCTGCCGAGGATGACTCTGACACGCCTGCAGTCGTTCCTCTCTCCGAGTACGAAGGCGATGAGAAAGCCGAGGCTAAAGTAGATGAGCCCGCAGTGACGGCAGCCGTCCAGTCAAAAGTGTCTTCTGAAGACCGCTCCCCCTCGTGGATCCCAGCAGTAGTAGAGGCCGATGATAATCAGCTGAGTGACATCCCAGAAGAGGCGGAAAATGTTGCCACGCCAAAGTCTGCTGACACCACCATTGCCGATGATGACATCGAGGATCAGCCCGTGCAGTCCCCCGAAACTCTGGACAAGAGCTGCGCAGGACCACAGCTGTCCCTGGCGGACATGAAGCAGGCGCTCCCAGTGCTCGTTGCAGAAACCACGGCCGTTCCTCAAGAGCCTCAGTCAGAAAATGCAGAACACATCCTGGAAGCTGCAGTGGAGCAAGTCAGCGAGGTCCTCTGCCAGACACGTGTGACTGTTGAACATGTGCCCCTAGAGGTCGCCAGTGCTGAGAAAGAGGATGAACCCGCCATTGAGAACGCTGAGTGCATGACAAAAGCCATCCTAGAGCAACACGCACGGGATGAAGCCGTGGTCATCTGCACTGGCCTTGGGACAGAGGAGATTGCCAAAATAACTGTGGAGAAGCCTCCGACCCCAGTCGTAGAGTGTATGGATGTGCTTAGTGATGCCCTGCGTGCAGAAGTCTCCCTGGAAGAGAAGCTAGATAATATTGAGAAGGCCATTGCTGCAGAAGACCCAGTTCTTAAGGCCCAAGTGCACCAAGTGGAAAGCACTGACCTCGAGCCTGCCACTGAAGACACTGCTGATGTAACGTCTGAAGTACAAAATGCCACTGAAGGCCATAAAAGTGAAAGTGAGAAGATCTCGATCGTCTGGGGACTTCCAGAGCAGTCTGAAGTCGTGCAATCGACAGACATATGTGAAAACATTACCAAAGTAATAATCGTAAATCAAATGACAACTGAAGCCAGTGTATATGTTGAAAGTGTTCAAGTCACTGAACCAGCTATTGAAATTAAGCTTGAGAATGTGGATGTAGAACCGCTAACAGCCACTGAAGGAAATGTCCCAGTCCCAGATACGGTTCAGGCTATCACTGAAGAAATAGCCTCCACCATCTGCGACACCATGAAGAGCACCAGCACACAGGGGACTGAGCCAGCCATCCCTGGAGTCGTGACTCCCGCAGGAATTGCCCTTCCCACCGAAACAGTCGTTTTAATGGCCCCACTTCCTGCAGAGCCAGAGGAAGTAATGGAAAAAGCTGACCACAAAGTGAAGGAGGTGTGCAAATTGGCGTCAGACGCTGCAGTAGACGCTATCAAGTCAGGATGCGCTACTGTCACTGAGCAAACAAGTGAGAACACAGGTGATGCCATCGTAGAGACAGAAGTGACCACTGCCATTGAGGAGAAGAGCATGGTATTTGCTCAGGCTGTGATCCAGAACGCCATGGACAGAATGTCAGAGGCCACGCCCGAACCCCAGAAGCCTACTATCCCCACGGCTTCCATGGCAACATCAGCCCAGGCCGTGGCAACAACAGAAAAAGACATTGAGCTAGTGACAAAGCAGCCTATCGTCAGTGAAACCCCGGTCCCGGTGCTTTGTGAAACACAAGCACAGGCAGCCATGTCACCAAAACAACTCCACCCTGCCGTCCAGGTCACTGACACGCTTCCAGTGGAAGTGCTACAGAGCTTTGATTGTCTTGGAGAGAAGCAGGATGAGCCAGCGGAAGGACTGAAGCAAGCGGTGGAAGTAAAAGCAAGCGGAGAGACAGTTGTGATGGAAGAAGCGGTCGAAATACAGCTAGAGGATCAGACAGATGTGGGGCCTGAGGCAGTCAAGGAGGAAGCAGCGAGTCAGGAAAGTACACCAGTAGTGGAGGACAAAGAGGAGGAAATTAAGAAAACGCCTGAGGTCCATATGCCAGTTCAGGTGGTCCTGCAGACTGCGCACATCTTCGAAGCTCAAACACTGGAGGGGGAGACCACGGTGGAGATCGACGACGTGGCTCCAGCCAAAGACGACGCCCCCTTAAGTCAGGAGCCTGCATCGCAAAGCCCTACTCTGCTGGGGGAGTCCCAAACGCAAGACTCCGCGGAGACCGCGGTGCCGGCTGCCAACACGACAGATACGGAGATGGCAGCGACGGGGAAGTGTGCTGAGGTGATGGCCCAGGTGATGGAGGTGATCGAGGAGGCCGTGAAGGAGATCGAGCCTGTGTCCACAGAGATCACCGCAGCATCTTGAGCAGGTGAGACCGTGGTTCTCATTTGTGTTATAAAGTTGTAATTCATTATTCTGGTGTTGCGAGCTCTGTGATTTGCTCCACTCTGCATATCGTGTCAGTTGACTGACAGTAACTCAACCACCTTCAACATGTAGGGACCACACATGTTTACACCTAACAGTTGCATCTAAACTACTCACCTGATTGACAGTCTCCTTCTATGAGAGTTTCCTGATTTTATCATGGTGAAATGATTTAGTAGTAACATACAGTGTTTAAAACTCTCAATATAGTATTAATATTAATGGAAACATTTCCAAGATTTCTTTGTTGGCCAGACTATCAGACAATCTTCTAAGGGTGGCGTTTTTATAACATCAATAGGCCCTACTTTTATTAGGCGGTGGAGGAGAGGGATTTGCTCGTCCACCAGATGAAAAAGCTTTTGTTCGTGCTAGGGGTAACCAGGGGACCTTTGATATCAAAGCAGGAATGCCGCGGCTGACCCCTTCTTTGTAGGCCAGGGTCCCTTAAAGGGAAGCGGTGTGTGAGAGGGGCAGATGAACTTGTGCTGAAAGACTGATTATGATTCCTCTTTACCCTCCTCCTCCTCGCTTTACATCGCGGCCTCCGTGTGGAGTCAAGGAAGCATGTCAGAGTACACATTTGTTGGATTTAATTAAAATCCCACCAAGGCCTCGACATGTGTTTTGTCTCTTGAGATCTAATTCATATTCCTACAACAGCTACGCTAATGCATCTAAACTGGATATTATGTCCGGACGGTCTCAGTTCATTTATCAAGCAGAGATATGTTCCGCAGAGAACACGGGGACGGAGCTGGGAGGGGGGGTGCCATCTCCCACACGTAGACAATGCTGAATCACACAAGCCAGCAGATGGAGACATAATGGGGCAGAGTAGGAAAATATAAAGTGCAACGCAAGACAAAATAGGGGGATACAAGGACGTATAGGCGATACGAGTATAATGGAAGTTGTATATTTGCATATCAAATAACACGTTTCTCTGTTTATTTCCAGTGTTTCATGTTTTATAGTGCTCGGGCGTCAAATGAACAGGTACATTTTTCCAAAGAAGAATTCAGTATCGTCCTAATACCAATTTGTTATGTGTTCGTGCCTAGACTGACGCCCGTCTGGACCAGGACACGTGAGAGAGAGTGTGAGAGAGCGAGCGAGCGAGAGCGAGAGCGAGAGAGAGAGAGAGAGAGAGAGAGAGAGGACACACACTGATGCTGGGCTCCACCCCACCCACCCTGCCCAGATGGACTGAAAAAGGCTGCACCCAATCTCTCGTCTCCCCCTACCACCCTTCTGCATCCCACCCTCTGTCCCGCAGCAACAACCCTGTCAACACCACTCATCCCTGCAGCTAGCCTACCAGTGGCAATGCTAGACCAGTCAGCCTGCGCGCACACACACACACGCACGCACGCACGCACGCACGCACGCACGCACACACACACACACACACACACACACACACACACACACACACATTTCATGACCCAGAAGTGTCACATGCGGCATGTAATTAATGCGCTATGCGTTTCATGTTCGTTGACGTTCCACTGCATTCGACATCGTAAAAGCGCACGTTTGTGCTGTACAGCTGGGGGTGCCTGTTACTGTATGCATATATTTGTGAGTGAGACAGTGTGAGTGCAGTAAAAGAGTTGGAGGATTATTATCTTGTATATTGTATTTATATCCTAAGTATTCTCTAATTCACCCATCCCTATTTTTGTTTTCTTTGTGTAATTTGTATTTTTACAACACATATGTTGCCCGTTAATCCTCATATAAAGGCTGTGATACACGTGTCAACCTTTTGAGAAAGACCACGCTAGTCAAGTTAGTATAAATTAGTCTAATTGTTGACTTTATCTAATGTTTGATACAGACACATTTAGCCTATCGAAGCAATTAGTTGTCACATTAAGACAAATAGACTAAATGTACTGCATCATAGCCCTATTAATTAAATAATTAATGGATTATTACAAAATATTGTAGAAACTATAGCTAAAAAATGGTACAGGCGTGATTACAGTGACATTGTCCAATTCCACTGTCTATAGACAATGATTTAATGTGATAGGAGGACATTGAGTATGTTGATATTTAACAGAAATGTGTCACAATGGACTGTTGACATGTTCTCGTCACGCTGCATTTTCATTCACCGCCAAAATATGTTATGTCGTTCATGTAGACACTGCCTCATTAACTGTGAAAAGGTATTGTTACTCAAATATGTACCAGAGTTTCATGTGAAGATAAAACACTATGTCACACAAATAAAACACTATGTCACAATAATCCAATCATGTGGGAAAGGTATATGGTAAACAGGTGTAAAGTGCAAGTAGAAGGAGTATTGTTAGTGGGATGTAGCTCTTTCACTACATATTCTGTAGTTGCTTGGTCAAGACAATACATTGTGCTATGACTCTGGACATGACCAAGTGTGCTGGTGCCATCTGTTGGGCACTATGAGCAGTGCACCATTTAGGCGACAATTCAGCCGTGTTTGTGTGAATTCAGATTTATGTTTCATTATACATTTGCAGATGTTTAAGAAGTGTATATGTATCTATTTTAATGTCAACGGCCTGCACCATCATTTCTGTTTTACCGAGCATGGATAGCTAAGACATAGCTAGGAAATATATAGACTGCACAATTGAGATGCAGACTTCTAGGTGGCACAGTCAGTGCATGTTACCAAACGTACACACTCCTTTAACTTGTATTAAATGCCTAATTTAGTTAGGAAGAGTCACATAGGTCTCCCTGTTACTCACAGGACAGGACATCAGCTGTATCTAATTAAACTCCCACGCAGTTTCATTTACTTTAATTCACTCACCAAACTCACCCATCCCATGAGGTCAATGATTAGTGAGTACCAATTTTAAATGTGTAAAATGGTGAGGACTCTGGAATAGGAGATACAAGAGCCAAACCAAATATTTCACAATGGGCTACCCTGGTACATTTAGTAACACAGCTCAAATCTGTCTTTTCTTGCGTTATGAAACTATGAAGTGACGCAAACTAGATTAATCCTTCGATGTCAGCATAGTGGCTAACACCAGCGACTAATGCTTATATAGCTGTATGACCAAACTAAATAAAACACAGATAGGGGGTTTACATAGCTCTGACTGTGTCATATCCATAACAAGTTTGAACAGAAGACAGAATAACGTAAAAAGATGGTTGTGCTTGCTGCTGCTTTGGTGCATTTGTTTGAGATGCGTGCCCAGTGTGCCCACCATCACTCTTCCCAAGCTTTTTGTAACACTGTTTGACTGTGAACCTGGTATATTTGTACAGATTGTATACCTATGTACTTAAACATCATATTGTTGTTATAACAAATAACCACCATTGCTCAAGCATATGGCATAATATTCATATAGCATGGTATTTTATATTTTACAAGCTGTTAATAGTAAGGATACAGAATGTATCTATATTTGATTCAAAATAAAGCTAGCAAAAATGTGTACTTCTTGTCATCCATGATGCTGCTTTAATTATAAAATCATACAAAGAAAGTGATGGAGTAGCCTAAGGTGATACTGTTAGAACTATTCCACATTTCAATTTAAATCCACTGTAGACAAAGTAAATTAAATCCATGTAAACATTATAAAGTACATTACAAATGCTAATGAATAGACAAGATGAAGCAAATGGAAACAATACATATATAAAAAAATGTCTTTATTGATAATTCTTCATAAAATGTTTAAGTGTTCGCGCATAATGACTCACGTTCCTGAGAACACAGATAAATCACAGTAGATGTCAACTCCCCCAGCCATGAGGTTGGGAGCATTGTGCGCTATAAAGCATCACACGATGGTGTTTTCCCTCCCAAGTAGCCCTGAAACTTGGGTTTGATAAACATCAGGCAACATAGTAACAATGACAAACCGCTAGACTAGCTTTGATACTAACAGACGTTTGGCACGCATTTGGCCTCCTGCTTGGTTGAAAAACATGAAGCCCTGGCACTCTGAAGGAACTGAAGCACTTGTGTATTCATAGGATGTATCAGTAATACACATCAGTAGTATGGCATTTTTGCAATGCCTAAATAAAACAAAAGAGCCTAGACACAAGAGTAATTCCCTGATTGACAAAGCAAAGCTTGTAAATGCAGCAAATTTAGTTAACATTTTTTTAGCAAGCCTAGTCAATGTAAAAACAACGTAAAATGTCATAATATTGATAAAAGGACCCAATACAGGTGAAGATACCAACATGAAGAATTCTCTTCAGGTTATACTTCCATCCAACCACACCTGAGAGTGCTGAATAAAATAGTTTATGTAGGCTATGTAGCATGTTAAATAATGCAGAACACAATAACCCAATCCCCAATCCAGTCAACAGCAGTCCTTTAAGAAAGGATTATATCATGTCCTTCAATGAAAATAAAATGTAAAACTGGAAAACACTCAACATATACAAACTAGGGCTGGTCAGTTATTCAATACTTCCCCGATTGAATAGTTTAAATTGTTTGGCTCCAACTACTGTATTAATCTATATTTATTTTATATAATGCACACAAAGAATTATTACTATGCCTCATGTGATGAATAGTCTGCTAATGCTGCTGCTCAGCAATAAATTAGACTGTAGAATCAGGTAGGTTAGCTAAAAAGGTAGATATATTACGTAATATATGTATATACTGTATATCTCCATAATAGCGCTAAATAAAGAGTTAGTAAATTAATAGTTTGGATTACTTACCAAGATTACTAATTTCCAAACATGTAATATTACATTTCTTTTTATATATAAAAAAGTCCAATGTTACAGCAATGCACAATGTAGGATTTGTTTACTTGTGACAGTGACAACTTTGTATAGTTTGCTCTATTAAATTGAAATGTAAAATAATCATAATTATAATGGAAATCATTTACATTTGTCAATAATGATGAATATCTTATATTAATGATGGCATTTAAAACTAAATTGACAATTACAATAAAATGTAAAAAATGTATTATGTCCCTCCCCAAAATATTCTCTTATACTAGCCCAAACACATGTTGTTACATTTACCTGCCTACAATATACAACCTCTGCAATATATCATTTTTTTCTAAATATATGACAATAATTAAGGGCTTTAAAGACTAGCTTCAAGTAAATAAATGGCAAGTTGTACAATACTGTACAACACTGAGAACTCCCTTTAATGTTAATGTTGTTGCTTTGAACAGTAACCCATGTTTTAGAACACAGATTACCAGTGTTAAACAAAATATCATGTGGCTCAACTGTAAACATATCCCTACAACATTACTTATTGCTTCAAGATTTCTGATTGTGGTCAACCCAATTTAAGTGACCAAATACTTGTTTGTGTGACAAGTGTGGTTACGTACATTAGATGTGGTGAAACAAGATGATATGCATACTCATTATCACAGTAGAAATTAAACCATAGAACTGCTAAAAAGATGCTATAAAAAGGACACAAAAACGATAGCCATGTAATTAAATGTAATGGTAGCTAACAGGCAATGGAAGAACCGATGATTTCCCCAAATAGAAAACAACACATTTCCCAGTCTGGTGACGGGGGAACTGTATCAGGCTTGAATACGTACAGAATGGTCTTCTGTCTGTTCCACCCGTATCTGACAAGGGGAAAACCAGCATCTACAGGGCTATCTCTGTCTAAACCCACATGCTGCACTTGCTCCCCGTGGAGTCTACAGCGGCAGCTAGCTGTGGTGCACCGTGGCCTCCGGAACTGTCTGCACTTCCTTTTCCTTTCAAGCTGAAGACCTGCCTAAGCAGTGTGTCTACAGTTAACCGTAGCTTCCAACTGACGGCCTGAAGGCCTTGTACGCTCATGTGAAAGAGAGGCATTTAGCAATGCAAAGCACCCGAAAGGAAGACATGAGATGAAAATCAGCTCTTGTCATTTCCCTCATGCTTGTTGCTCAGCTGCAACGATTCCATAATGATTGTACCAAACCATTACTATAGACCAGGAGCCTGAACAACACACGTCGCTCCACTACATTCTCCTTGAGCTAGCCATAATTTAGTAAACAAACATTTAGCCTAAAAATGACACCAGCACAAAACTGTTCCGTCATTATTCTACTAGGATTTCTTCAGTCTTTATGGCGGGCAACGCAGCGCCGGCGTTGGACAAGTCGGAGCCGTCGTCTTTGGGAAACTCGTCTCCCTGGAGCAGCGCCGCTCCGGCGGGCCCCTGCATCCCAGCCAGAGCGCCCTGGGTGAAGCACAGGTGCTTGATCACCTCGTTGGGACTGGAGAAGGTGGTCTCGCAGATGTTGCACTTGTAGGGCCTGGAGGAGCCCATGAACAGCGCCTCCATCTGGCCGCTGTCCTCGCCGGCAGCGGCGCACAGCTCCATGCTCTGGCGGTCCACCATGGTGTAGGCGTCGGCGCCCTGGTTCAGGCACACGTGGCGCGCCGCCTGGTTGGCGCGGCAGAAGCTCTTGCCGCACGCGCTGCACTTGAAGGGCTTGCCCGTGTGGATGTACATGTGCTCGCGCCAGTGGCTCTTCTGGATGAACTTGCGGCCGCACGTCGAGCACTCGTACTTGCGCCGCTTCAGGTCGCGGTCCGCGTCCGCCGCCTCCAGGTTGTCGATGTCGGCGATGTCCGAGGGCGGCGGCGTGTCCGTCTGGGAGCCGGGGGCCCCCCCCCACCCGGACGTGCTCACCTCCGCCCGCGGTGAGTCCGGGTTGGCGGATGCCGCCGCCTGCTCGCCATCGCTGATTACCTCGACGGCCATGGGCACTGAGGCCCCCTCGGCCTCGGCGGTGGCAATGGCGACAAGGTGGTGGTGGTAGGCGTGCTCGGCGGGCAGCAGCGCGGCCCCGCTGGGCGGCTGCGAGGCGTGCGCGTGCTGGTACAGGTGCTCCCGCAGCATGCTGCGCTGGTTGAAGCGGCTGCTGCACAGGTGGCAGGAGTAGTGTTTCCTGAAGGAGGCGCAGCGCTTCATGATGCTGGGCTTCACATGGAGGATGGCGCTCACCGAGGGGCCCTCGCCACCCCGCTGCTCCTCGCCTGGGGGCTGCGGACTGCTGGTGGAGGCCTCCGCCTGTTGCGGCGGCGACGGCAGCTGTGGGGCGGTGAGCGACAGTGGGGACGGGTACTTCCGCTCCGGCGCGGCCGGCTCCTGGTCGAACGGTGAGGCCAGCTGCCGCTGGGCGGTTGGGCGGGCGGACAGCGCCACCTGCTGGTCAGAGATCTGGATGCCATAGAGGGAGGTGGAGAGGTTGAAGCTGGGCTCGGGGTGCGAGTACACCGTCTGGCTGGCCTCTTGCAGCAGCGGGTAGGCGTGCAGGAACTTGACCCCCTGCTCCAGCCTGGCCGGGTCGATTAGCTGGGGTGCCAGTTTGCCCGTGTACATCAGGTTGAGGAGGTAGCTGAAGATTTCGGGCTGGATGTCAGCTGCCTTTAGACGGACACAGTCGCTGGAACCATGACAGAAGCACCACACTGGTTAATGAAGTAGTCTACATTTCCTACTTTACAACAAAGTCTGACTGAAACGCCCACGTAAGCTCTGAAACTAGTTTTAGAATAGTTGCTTCGATAAGCCTTTTCACATGCTAAATAAAAAATATTAAATTAAGTGGAATATTTGTTTCCCCTTACAAAATAAAAAGGCCAAACGTAGAATTGCACCATATACATTTCAGAAAAATATTTTCTACATGAACTAAATATTTATAACAAAATCGCTGTTCCTTTGCTCTTGGTATTCTTGCTTAGCGTTCACAGTGTACTGTATATCAGACATACTATTGATAGTTCTGGGTAGGTATTACACTAAGACACAGGACATGACCAGTATGGGACCATGTCAGCTGTACCTGTCTTGGTGAATGAAGAGCATTCGGAAGTAGTTGGAAAAGGCCGCCAGCACAGCCTTGTGTGCCTTGAAGAAGACATCTCCTATGGCCACGGTGCAGTCGCACAGGAAACCAAACTCCCTCTGAGCGTTAAGCTGTTGCAGAAGGATAAGACCATGGTTGGCCAACTCCATTCTTCAACCTGCACACAAAGGCAAATGCGCGCGCACGCACACACACACACACAAACACACTAACAGTGAGTTTCCTGTCTGCAAGGAGACGAAAAGTTTATTGTCAACACAGCCCGGCTGACAGATTATTTTGTGAGGTCTAACCTAAAACTACAATAAAGCATCAACAAACAAAATAGTAACTTCTATAGTAAAAAATAAAACAATATATAAAATATGTATTGCTTTTAAATAGCTGAATGGGTTACTATTAGTATGTATGTATGTATGTATAGGGTTTCTTGCTTGGATTTTGCTTCCTGGCTTGTTCGCCTCGAATTTCTGTTATAGCTTACCACTGTTGTTTGTGGTATATTTATGTAAATAATAGATAATATATTATAGATAATATACTCTGAAAACCTGGAAATCAATCACATTTAATCAGTGTATGTAATCAAGGTATGCCCTTCAATTCTTTATTAATACACAGTACTTTTGGGCAATCTTACAATATCCAGTATGTAGTCAATTGTGGAAAAGTAAATGTCTACACTTACAATGGGTATAGGTCTAATTCATGTGGGCATGGTATGCATATCTCACTGTAAATGTATGGCATGCATATCCAGCTAACTCATACTAATATGGCCAATCAATGAAGATCTCCATTGAAAAATGTTCTTAGTTTAGAGCTAGGTTTAATCCTTATATTTCTAATGCAATATGTATGCTCCTGTTTTATTTGTAATGTAAAATGTCCGTGAGTGTCTTGAAAGCCATCATTATTATTATTATTATTATTAATAATAATAATAATAATAATAATAATCCATGTGTGTGGTATCCTTAAGGTATCCTTAACACCAACGCCCACTGGCAGTGTCTGACATGCATTGACGCCAAGGTTTAGAACGCAGTTCTATTTCTTGGGCGCCAAGCCATAAACATTCATTGAACATCTGCAGGTTTCTGAGCTATGCTGCCAATTTCACTTTACCTGTGGAACGTTGCATTCCTTGACGCACCACCGACAGATATCACCAGTGGGTGGCGGCCTTTAAGATTAACTAACATTACACCTAAAAGTAAGCACTAACTCAATACTAAGCGCTTTCAACCTAATACTTGAACACAAACATTCCATATCCTGCCCAAAGGCTAAATGGCAGCTGACTATATTTTTACTTGGAAATGCATACCACACCACACACTGGTACTTTATTACACTTAAATATTACATTTTTCAATGTATTTGATACTGTAGTAGTGTGTGAAGTTGTGTAAACCATTTGTGTTATCACCAAGTCAAATATCTTGCATATAAAAAGGTTATTGGGCAAATAATAAAGCAGCTTCTAATTTTGTAGGTCTAACCTTATAATACACAAGTCTACTCTTTTCCAACAATTCAAAGGAAGGACAGCAAAATGTGTAAGATGATTCCAGAAGACAGGCAAGGCATGGATAATGTGGCTACTATGTCAGCAGTTCCACAACCAAATAATCAATGGCAACCAGAGTGGTCTGGGAGTTTCCTGTAAGCGTTTCCTGTAGCGTCTGCATGTAGTCTTGTAGTATTTGATGGGAAAAGACAGAGATGCTGGAGTCCGTATTGACCTCACAAAACAACATCCGGAAGACCACTCTCATGCAAGCCCTGTGGCCAATCTCTAGAGATTAAGCAGAGCAATCTTTAAAAAAAAAAAAAAAGAAAAAAAACGCATTCTTGTTTCTTTCTACAAGGTTACAATGCTGACGTACATTTTTCTTGTTTAATCAGTGGGAAAACAGGGCTTCCACAACACTAAGGGGGAAAATAATTGTTACAGTTATAATGAAGCCAAATCGATTCCAGACATTCTTATATAGTACTATGTTCTAGACACGGCTCTTTCAGCAGCTGTGGCTCGTGGATTTGATTTTGATCTCTCTGCATTTAAACAGTAAGAGAGCAACTGAGGGTTCCAACCAATCACATTCCAGAGACAGCAAGATAAGTAAGACTCAAAGATAAAAAAGGAGGGTTAGTTAAAAAGGTGACATTTAGAAGAAGAACCACCCACTGACTGAACTTGTGCCGGGTAGTGCAAGAGAGAATTTCAAGCTCTGCTCTTTCTATTGGCCACTTTAAATGTTTTTGACCCTTAAGGTCGCCAGTGCCTGAGAGGGCTTAAGACCATCACATGATCAGGGTTATGGGTGTCGCACACATTCTTGAGGCAAGACTAGTTCCACCCTCCTCCACCAGCGGAGACGGGAAACTGCCTGCGGGCAGGGTGAATCCTATGCATACAGAGCACTATTTTACTCACACAGGCTTTACTACACAATCATATTAAAATATAACGGCAAGATAAAATGAAGTTTATATCCCAATTTAGAAAGTCTAATCTATAAATGGACTCCTGTACATTCCAGTATCCTGCATGTACAGCCATCTGTGTTACATGGGCTAGACTGCATCTACTGTACAGCACTCCTAGAAGGTGATTAGCTGCTTTGGTCAATGCTCAAGGGCTTTTTGAAAGCACCTGACATACTTGTTTTTAATGACATGAAATACACCCACCTGTCAGAGCTTCAGATTTTAAAAAAGAGGACTGTCAGACAGGCTACTGTGAGTCTATCTATTAACATCCACAGACTCCACTTCAGTGTACGTGTACTCAAAATTAAAGAATGTAGCCTACCAACCACCATGTTTGTGTTTGACTTGCTAGAGAGATGACAACATACATGAAATAAATTAATCAGCCCAGCTCATTCAGGTTTATTGCCATCGAATTCGACAAATAAAAAATAAAAAATAAAAAACAGCATTAGCTCCGTGCGACGAATAGAAGTTGTTTGTAACAATGCTCCGCCCCTTATAGACACGTGGAACCGTCAGTTAACACACACGGTCAGCCCGGCCACTTCCTAGTGCGCTCTTCTGCTAAGCTTTAAATATGACTGCAGCAAAACGAGCAAGGCGGAAAGCCGTGCGTGACAAGCCGGGGACGGAATAGCAACATTGTAAAATACATATTAAATAACGCGCCGATATACAAAACAAACGCGCCAAGGGACTCGGCGTCTGGCACGTCATGGGTATTGCTAGCGAACACACACGGGTTGGGGTGGTCACGACTCACAAATCGATGTCTCTTAACTTCAAAGTAATTTATACTTGCCGAAACCCACGGCGAATAACGTATGTATATCGGTAGCCTACCGGGTACACGTCGAAGAACACGTTGCTTTACCTTTCCGCCTCTGTTTGTGGAGTTTGACGTGTTGTTGTTTGTTACCGGGGACTTCTGCGTTGCTCTCGCAGCTGCTCTGTTCCGTGCAGACGCAGCATTGACGGCGGCGATGGTCGTCGTCGGTGCTTTCCGGTCGGGTTACGTTACAATCACATGACTGTAAAAGCACCAGAAAACAGCGGTTGTAAAATACGTTGAGGTGGGCGTCTGGTAATTTCCCGCAAGCGTAACCGCCGTTGAGGGCTGCAATCTGCTCGACATCGAGTGGAGTCGTGGGTTGTGACGACTCGTACTCGATAATTCAGCCTGTGTCCTCCGGTAATGGCACGTTAAACATAAAACCGACGTGTAGGGAGGGGGAGTCATCGCCCACCCCCCACATTGACAAATAACGTTGCCTTATCCGTAGCCGTTGCATTTGCATTTTCGGTTGGTGGCTGCAAGCAGGATCACCCGATAGCTTCTGTGCTTCTCAGCCAGTACCAGTTATGGGATCTTTTGAAACATTATAGCCTACACCTTTTATCAGGCGCATGGCTGTCATTAAGTTGAGAACAGCGGCGATTAACTTGTTAACACGTTTTTGTTTTTTTCTATGGGCACATTACACACTTTATTGTGTATAATATGGGTTTGATTAAATGTGTTGTCAAAATGTAGGCTAGGCCAGTTACATTTATATTAGCCACATTTTTATATAATTGTATTAATCTTAATAATTCGCTTTTATTAGGCTATGTAGGCTATTTAATTAACCCAATTAATGTTGAGGGCTGTAGGCTATTGTGGTTGTAGTAGCACACTGGAGGAACATGCTAGTCTACACAAAAGTTATTAGGCATAGATCCATTTAGGTGAGGTGACCCCATGACTCAGTGGCTATTGTCCCAGTGTAAACATTTAGTTGGCCAGACCTGTCCTTCAGTGTTGCATTTCAGGTTTAGAGCAAGCAAGAAAGATGTGTAACATCCTTTAACCATAGGGGAATAGGACTAATCTAGAGGGCTTCAAAACTGTAGCTCACAGAAAAGGCTCTCTGAACAGGGGGAGGGAAGAAAGAAAACATGAGGGGGAGAGGAGGTGGGGGTCCTTTAACAGTCTCCAAGACGTCAACAAAGACAAGGCCTCGTCTAGTCATTGAACAGAAAAGGCGGTGCATGTGAAAAGAGAATGTTTCACAACTAACATCTAAACACACTTAGGGCCATATTATAGTGTAAATGTGTCTTTATAGCATAATGTGTGCTTATAGTGCTGGTAGTCTAGCAGGGGGCTCATTGAATAAAACAGTCTTAGATAAACCACTCTGAAAACCTTAAAATCAATAACATTTAATCAGTGTATTCCCCCCTTCCCCACACACACAGACATGCCCTGTCATTACCCTATTACAGATACTGGACTTTAACGTAACCCAACACTAATTTCCATCGAATGTATATTTGCACTAGAAAATGACATTTAGCTTCGATATCAGTTGTGCGGCCTGCATAAAACCTATTTAATCCATTTAACGAATAAAAAAGCGCAATATTTGTGTTATAAAATAGTGCACATGCTCGATAACCTTTTTGGCCATCCTGTGTGTAGAGCAGTATAGAGCGGGATAGAGCAGTGCTGAGCACAAACACCTGTTTAAACAGGGCCCTCCATGTTAAAGCCTCCTGGCCATGGCCTATTTTGAAACCGGAGTGGTGAGTCACTCCAAAGGCCCCGGCTCATAAGTCCTCTCCGTTTAGGAAAACAAATCCAGCCAGGCTGGGGCCACTGGGTGGAGGGGGAGGTGAATGAACACCGGAGATTGACACAGCTGGGCACCCACTCCCAAGGACACGGTGGGACTTCACATCCTGCCAACGGGGTTCCCATGGTGACCCCCTTTCGCTGCGACTGATCTGAAGAGACAAAAATGCGATGAGAATGAAACTCATATAGACTAGTCATCTCTCCACTCAATATAATTGGAAGGATCTAATCAATTGGTCATGTTCTTTAAAGAGTAAACAGAAAATACTTAAAGCTACCGTTTGTTTAGGCACTAGTTCTAGACAGCTGTTCCTGCAAACATTTATTATATCGTTATTTAACCATATCTTAACTAATTTAGAAGGGACTGTAAACATGTATATAAAGTATATAAAGTTTTATAAACTGTGATGAAAAGCTGTGGTTTGTCAAAGGACACCAGGACTGGTCACAAAAACTGAGACGGTTCTGCCAATGCTGACTGGTTTCACTTTATCACATTATGCATGGAACATTAAGTGTGCTTTCTCTTTTACTAAAATAATGGATTATAATTTGATTACTTAAAAGTTATGCCAGACCAAATGTAGTTTTTCAGTAGCTTTATGCACAGTATACAACATACAACTAACAGCCTAATGAAGAAGAAATTCCTCTAAATTCTTTCACAAAGGAAACACTTCCAACCCCTCCTTTTCCTTCCAAAAGACCTCTGGGGTGCGTTTCCTGATAGGGCAGCTTGTCTCCATAGCAACTGTTGCCCTGTACAACATGCCTTTGATTGCCACAGCAGACCTGACAGTTCACATCATGTGATAATGCAGAAACTATGTTTTCAGCATTATATAAGAAATAGTTTTCAGCATTACACTTAAACGTATTACTCGTTATTCTACCAGTCAGGAATATATATATGTGCAGTTCATCAGTTTTGTGGCAAAAGGAAAATTATACATTGTCATTGTAATCTAAACTGTTACAACTAGATGGCAGCATAGCGTAATTCTAATAATTTCACATTTACAATAAAAATATATTTTGTTAGCAAAATTATTTGCATTACATTTTTAATAATTCATACAATGCACAACTGAACAACTAAACAGCCCTTACAAACGTTTTCCGTATTCCACCGCTCTTTAAATAAACGTAATTTGAATGCGTTCCTTGTTAAAATGACGGCGGCTGATCACACTGTGCAGGAGGTTCCTCCTTGTCTATCTGCTAAAGTGGTCGGGTAAGTTTTTTACATTTGTGGCAATAAAGAATATTGTACGAGACATGTTTGGTGTATCACAATATTCGGGCAATTACCGGTAGTACCGTACAGATACAGTGCACAAACGAACATTAGCATGAACGTTAGCTAAATTGCTAACGTAGTTCCTAAATCTGGTTCCTCACATCAAAGATACCGGTATTGGAATAATATAATACATGTTTACTCCAGTGTCTGCGAAAGTCATGCTAGCAAAATAAACGTCGCATAGCCAGTTACCGGCACTTTCTTTTTAGTTGATGTAATATCTCGCCTGATCATTGTGCTAGCCAAGGATCTCCTGTGTCACTGGTTTACCGTCTACACCAGGTCATTTGCTTACCTGACTGTGAGAGACAGGATGCCAACCATACTGACGAAAGTTATTGACACCATCCATCGTAATAAAAACAAGTTTTTTGAAGAATATGGAGAGGTGAGGATCTGCAGGATAGTTGGTTAATATAGCTAATACAAATAATGACGTCAAAATAACCTATCCATTTTTTTTCTCTCACATCCATAGGAGGGTATCCAAGCAGAGAAGAGTGCCATTTCTCTCCTGTCCAAGCTAAGGAATGAGATGCTGACTGACAAGCCAGTCCTGGCCTTGACAGACTGTATAGAGGACGTGGATGCCTGGAACCAGTACCTGCAGAGATCGCATTCCCTGGAGGGGGACCAGGACCCTGTCAGCTGGTTTAAGTCTCCGTGGCTCTATGTGGAGTGCTACATGTACCGCAGAATCCAGGAGGCGTTGTGGCTCAAGTGAGGAACCAGATTCTACATCTCCTTGCTGACACAAGGCATAATAACAATGTATAATGATAGAGACAGCATTATAGGATAATCTCTGTAATGAATTAAAAACACTTGTTTTTATTGTCTTTTTTAAGTCTGTTTGTCTTTTCATTGCAGCCCCCCCATGAATGACTTTGATGTGTTTAATGAAGGAAAAATACAGAGCTACTTTGAGTCTCAGCAGGCAGTAATGGCTTTGTGTACACACCTGCAAGGTCTCAAAAAGAACATGGGAGAGCTCTCTGAGAATGAGCTGCTGGAGCCGTTCCAGAAACTGCTGATGGTTGGTATTAAATACACACCGTTGAGACACCACTGACCGTTAAATTGGTGTAGAAACCACACCATCACACACCACAGCCAGATTTCATGTTTTGTATTAATTGTATTTCTAGAACTCACTTTAGATTATATTGGCCTCTATTTTTTTATTTTGTATGTCTTTCTAATTATTTTTTCAGTTTAAAAGCAGGTGGTACTTACAAAAATATTTTTGGTTAACACTGTTTTTGAAGGTCTTACCACCAAAGGGGAATATCAATGTACTGATTGTTGGCCATTTCCCCCAGGTGTCTCTGTGGGGGAACAAGTGTGACCTGTCAATATCTGCTGGTCAGGAGAACTGCCAGAAGGCTAATGCCATAGACTCCCTCTGTGAGCTCCAGCCATTCATCCTGGTGGAGGACTCCAGCATGGTATGGTCTACTCTTACTTCTGCCCGGAGGACAGCAGGGAAACCTGGAAAGCTCTCTCCCGGCAGAGTGGATATCATCCTGGACAACGCCGGCTTTGAGCTGGTCACTGACCTTGTCCTCGCCGATTTCCTGGTGTCTTCAGGCCTGGCCGGCGAGGTCCGTTTCCACGGCAAGTCCATGCCCTGGTTCGTCTCCGACGTGACCGCCCATGACTTCCAGTGGACCGTACGGCAGACGGCGGCGGCCAATCACAAGTGGATGTCCAGGTGCGGCGTCCAGTGGCAGGGCTACGTGCAGGAGGGCACGTGGTCTTATCGCAGTCACCCGTTCTGGACGCAGCCGCACGCTTTCTGCGACATGGCCTGCGACGCGCCGGACCTGTACGCTGACCTGCAGGGGGCGCACCTGGTGCTGTTTAAGGGTGACCTCAACTACAGGAAGCTGACGGGGGACAGGGAGTGGGAGCACACGGTGCCCTTCACCACTGCGCTGCGGGGCTTTGGCCCCGCCCCTCTCTGCAGTCTGAGGACCCTGAAGGCCAATGTCCAGGTGGGCCTACAGCCAGGCCAAGGGGAGAAGCTCACCGCCGTAGACCCTCACTGGATGACCAGCGGGAAGTACGCTGTGGTTCAGTTCCACAGCCCTTGCGCTTAACACTAGGGTCTCTGAGGGAACTTACTGGAACAGTTTGGTGTTTTAGCTGTTAACGGTAACATGCTGTGTTGTAATCGGGACGTTTTCTGTACAAGGCAAGCCATATTTAGTAAGGATGCACCGATATGTCGGTTGTATGTCAGTATTTGCGTGATCTACGGCTTTTGACCTGCACCGATGGCAGTGGCTAATGGTAATCTGTTCTGTCACATCAATTTAGCAGATTTGGAGAAGTTCTAATACTTTAATATTGTGTCTACTACCATCCATAACAGACACCGGCTTGACACGATTCTGGCAAGTGAATGTTTGAGTATTTCACCAACTTCAGCTCTCGGACAAATTGTCATTTTTTTTAACATTGTTATTTCCCAAGATATTCACAATCTGTGCATCCTTACAATGTAGTTGTTGTCTTGTTTAGGTTTATTTTTTGTATTGTTGGCTTGATATTTTATCATGCAGAATCTATTTATTTGAGGAAATATTTTCCAATCATCCAGAACTTCTAATTGCAGCACTTTGTGATTAACAATTGGCTCTTCAAAGACTTGATACATAATGAATAGTTAAAGTATACATTTATCCTAAACATAATGTATACCAGTTTACAATAAATATATTTTTGTGGAGCAGCCATCAGACTTGTAGCATGACTTTGGACAATGCAACTGAATGCGTGCTCAGTTGTTTTTTTACCCATCTAGTATTTTTATTAAGTTTGAAACCACTCGGTGATCTGTATGCATGCCCCACACGCAGTGTCGTTTGCAATCATCTTAGTCAAATCACTGTTGACGAATTGTAAGGTCACGAGATACGGTAAAGCTACCAGTGTGAAAGGCGGAGAATTCTATCAACAATAACACAAAAAACTTTGTGTTGTCTTTAAACAGCCGCAACTCAAATCTCTGTATCTTACCTGATAAGAGAGGATAGCTCAGTAAACACATTACGCAATCTGTGTTCAGAGTTAAAAATACCTAGGTTCAGATACTGTTGAAGAGGATTATATGCTTTCATAATGGTGGTGATCTTTATTAAATAAAAATCTCAGAATGACTAGTCTTTTCCTGTCAAATTGTTATCTTTTAGGAATGCTGTTTAGAATATAGCAAGGAAAATAATATGGAATTGTCTGCGGAAGGGTAGCTGTTTCATTTCTAATGAACAATAATGAAATATCAAACAACCATTTTCAGGAGCTATTGTAAATACTATAAAGCTAACCAGCTAGTAAATCCCATTTAATGCACTATACAAGCATTTATAATTTCAGTACATTAAAAGTTGAATAAACATAAAGGGGGATGAATAGAAAGTGCACATTTCATTATGGAACTAACAGCAGAGGGACATCTTGTGACCATGGTCTATTTTGAAAATGACTAAAAATCAGAATATATTCAGCCATTTAGGTGACTTACTCATTTCTCATTTTCTGAAGTTCTAATGATATTGTGTCTTTTTTATTGTGGGTGTGTGTGTGTGTATATATATATATATAAATATATAAATATAAAAGGTAAATCGTTATCATCAGTGCTACTTGTTTTCCTCTTGACCTGACATGTCCAAAAATTGGGTTGTTTACCAAAGAAAGACATGATAATTGGCCAGCATTGCCAAAGGTTAAATTTATTCTGTAGAGGTCAATGGCTTTTTGATATCACATACACTGTATATTTTGATGTTCTCTTATATAAGCATAATATAACATATAATTTGCATTATAATGTATGTCCTTTATTGATTTCCTCTTGGTAGTGCTTATTGCTGTTATGATTACTAATGAAAGGTTCTATAAGATTTTCTTTCTTTGATCTTTTATTTCAATTTGTTCAATTTGCCAATTGTATGACAATTGGAACTTGCACTGTTTGAAAGCAATGCCAAGAAACCTGGTGTGCTGAATCTTGGTATTGCTGTATTTATATCAAGTGCTTCAAATCACGAGGTCTCCATTTGACCTTGACTTTGCAAGGGAAGGAGACATCCCTGAAAATCACACACCTTGAGCTTTTCAGCTGTCAACAGGGACGTTTGTTTCTTAATGCAATTGCCCTCTTCAGTTGCACTTTTTTTTTATGCAGCGTTCCCTTTGATTTCTAGCTTCCACCGGTAAAGTAATGATTGACTGATAGAAAGCTCATATTTCATTACATTGTGTAATGCTGGCTGCTTGGGTGAGATCTGACCTCCTTCTCTGTTTGCTGTGTTATTCTGACCTGGCACTCATACAGCATCACTATCGATTTGGCCGTGTCTTTAATCTGTTTATCCTTTTTTCATTTTCTTTTTTTTACCCGTCCCTTGTTCCCATTGTGTCCAACTAATGTCTGAGAGAGAGAGGGTGGGAAAGGGGAGATGAACAAGCAGCTCCAGTGTCATTCAGCTATTCTCGGTAACAAGGGATGTGGGTGATTGATGCTTAAGAGGTGAGTGGTGTGTTTCTTAGAGTGAAATTTCGTTTTCTGGTAGAGCCCCTGATGTTTACATTGATTTGATTAGTCCCAGGTGTATTCGATAGTCTGGCTACACAGAGTCCGCTTGGTTGTGTTGTTATGATACCGTCCGTGCTGAATGTCATATAAATGCATCCCAGGTATTCACTACAGGTGCAACCTTTATATTAGCCGCTAAGCCTTCCAGTGTAGCGTAAAATATGGTGGAAAAGGATATTATAGTGCTGAAAGAAACGAGGGAATGTGTTTCGGTATCCTTTCTCTAATCCCATTTTATTCTGCCTTTCCCGGCCTTCTCATCCTCCCACACACCAGTTAAGATTTATTAGAGGAAAAGAAGGAAAGCTATGCTACAAAAAAAAGAGAAAAAAGCCTGAAAGTGGCTGGGAGGAGTCTTTTAAGTTGGGGTATTATAGTGGGGCGAAAGCAAATTAAATAGAGGGTTGAAGTCCCAGAAAGACAGCGTCCAGGATAGTCAGAGGTTACGCCGGACCCCCCGTACCTCTTTTACACACAGGGCTCCTTGGGAAAGAAAACCGAGAGGGAGAAAGACAGACTAGCGAGTGGATAAGGTAAAGGGGGGAGCAGCACTCTTCTGCTGTCCTCCCTCCCACCTTGGAGAGAGCCAGTGTGAATCATGTTGCTTATCAGTGCTGTGGTGCTGTAATGTTGCTCAGCCAGAGCCAGGTGCAGTGCAGGCAGCCTCGCAGACCAGTGTTGCTCGCATCCAGGACAGCTCCCGTTGCCACGTCCGCTCTGGAGACCCTACCCCCACCAGCGCGCGCCCCCCTCGGTGACATGTACCCCGAAGAGAGCCGCGGAGGAGCAGGCGCCATCGCCACGGTGGACTTCCTGCACGAGGGGCCGTACGACTACGCCTCCCCGGCTCCCGGGCCACTCTACAGCCACTCCAACGGCGGGTACTTCTCTTCGCCGCTGGACGCCCACGGACCTCCCTCCGACGGCAGCCTGCAGTCCCTGGGGAGTGGTCCGGCCAGCCCCATGGTGTTTGTACCTTCAAGCCCCCAGCTGAGTCCCTTCCTGCATCCGCCGAGCCACCCAGGGATGGCCAGCCAGCCTTACTACCTAGAGACCACCTCCACCACCGTTTACAGGTGAGGGAATAAGAGCTCTCTCACCCCCGCGGGTCATCATGTGGGACTGGGTTTATGGTTTCTTATGTTTGGTGGTAGAAGTGTTGGGGAGAGTGGATTTATTTGGATGTGTGAATCTAGAGGAGCAGGAGATGTATGGGTGAGTCACTTAACCTCTTTTGAGTGTGTTTCATCTGAACGATGACGATGGATGACAACAGCGCTAGTTAAATTATTTGGTCGGTTGTGTTTGCACAGTGCTCGGGTGGCTGTGCCAAAATGTAAATTGACATGTCTCGTTCCTAAGTATGGAGGTCGTCCATACTATGGAGGAGGTCTGATAAGCATTTTTTTTAACTTTTCTGTCATGTACTGAAAACCTAAGTAAATAATTTAATCGAGGAAAACACCATATACCCATATAGTATTTTGCTGTTTTTATATTAAGCAAAACATTTGCTGATTGGTTTGTATTACCAATGATTGAACAAATGCATATATAACGTCCATATGACAAACTCATTACTTGAATTATGGCATTGACAACTCTGTTTTGTCCTCAAAATGGTATTATATACACATTAAGGTTATATGAGAACACTCTCCCTTATCCCCGCTTCCTAACAAAACACTACCATTATCTGAATAGAAAGGATCAAGCCTTGCTCTGGTTTCTAATTCCAGAGATTAAGGACTTTGTTAAAGACCTTGAGAAAAGAACAATACGTAAGAACAAGAAGAGTACAGAAGTGCGCTTCGCTTCCTGACTGACTTGTGGGGGAAAACAGTCCCCTGCCCTTCTGTCCACTCGCACATCCTCCCAGTGTCTGGCCCAGTGTGTACTAAATGTGAGCATGATTTGGAATGCTCTGCGTGTATTGAATCATTCTCCACACTGATAAAAAACTAAGGTTCACATCAGGAGCCTGTTTTCAACCAGAGCATAGTTGCTATAGCTTTGTTTAATTTCTTGTTAGCATTAGTACCATAATACAATTTACCACTTCACTTAATGAATGTGCTGTAAGGACAAAACAAGCAAAATAATACAATTTCACTAAATCTGAAGCCAACTGTACGACATTTGACAGGTCGAGCGTAGCGTCCAGTCAACAGCCAGTTCCCAGGGAGGACCTCTGTGGCACCAGTGATGGCCCAGATATGTACGGTGCAATGGGTTCTGGGACCGTGTGTGGGCCCGGCGCGTTTGAGATGACTAAAGAGACACGCTACTGTGCCGTGTGCAGTGACTACGCCTCTGGGTACCACTATGGGGTGTGGTCCTGTGAAGGCTGCAAGGCCTTCTTCAAAAGGAGCATTCAAGGTGAGTGGAGTCCCTAATACTAAGGGGTTAATTCTGGAACATTTTTGGTAAACTTGTTATTTGAATGTGGAGTTCTTTATTATTATACTGTAAATCTTTTAGAAGTAGTTATGTGTAACATCTAGTATAATTACCCGACGCATAGTGGTAGTTTATATATGTAGTAGTTTAAAAACCTCTTGTTCTGGACGGGGTATATCTTGTGAAACATTTTCACAGAGCTCACAGCATGTTATTTGAGTTTCAAGCCGAGGCACACGATTGGACAAAACACATGTCTATATGTAGGCACATGCACACATGGTCCATTGTAGTGGTCGTGGTTTTGTGTGCCTGTTGGAACTGCCCCTTCTAACTAATACACGTCTTATCAACCTACATTTTGTAGCCATTATTTTGTCTGAAGGAAATGCCAATTACCCCAAGAAATAGCAGTATGCACTTCATTCGGGGAAGGATATTTCCGTTGCGTAACTGTATGTATCACAGAATAGTCAGGTCCGTAGGTTAATAACCATACGAGATAACAGAATTGCGCATGACACATTACTTATTAAATAGGACTTTCCCAGAAAAAAATATGGAGCACTGTGTCCCCTAAGAAATAAGTCCGGCTATTCGTCAACAATGGAGCAAAGATGTGATTTCTTCTGCTACATCTGGGAGATCAGATGAGCAGTCACAGTAGGATGATAATCATTGGCTAGAGAATGTTCCAATGTTCCAATGTTTCCAATGTGCGCGTGTGCTTGTGTGGTTGCATGTATACAGTGCAAGTATCACGGACAGTGTGTTTCACTGGGACCATGCCACGTCAAGACCGACATGAATCAGACAGGAAACACTTTTGAATAATAATAATAAACATAATTTCCAGCATGCAATACTTTGCCCCATCATCCCATTTGTTCTTGTTATGTAACACCTGTTACATTTTCATTGCTTTCGTAGACTGTATGATCAGGCCGTCATAAATGTGTATAACTCATTGTAGTGTCTTATAGGGGCGTTGAAATTAATTAGGCCATAATCGATCTTTGCCTAGCCTACTGATGTTGCTTGTTGATTTTCCATCTGAGCTGTATTTTTTTTTTTTTTTTTACACATCAGATAAAATAAAAAAAGGGAGTTTGTATATCTGACTGTTTGAATTTGTTAATGAAAACCATGTGCAGTAATACAGTATTTAATATTGAGGAGGTGATGAATCGTGATGTATCGTGATATCGACATGATAATCGTAATCGAATTGAATTGTGAGACCAGTGACTATTCACACCCTTAGTGTTTTACACACTTATTTATATGTGAGGAAGCACCCTAATGTACTGGCGGGGTATTTCTGTGGGAAATAGCCTGTATTTTAACGAAATAGAAAATTCCTGAAAATGCAGTGGTTGCCATGATACAGGACAAAGCAGACATCAAAGTTTACATTTCCTCCACCCCAGATTAATTTGCAATGGGACTACCTACACTGTTCTCTGCTACAGAATAACCTATGGGTGTTGAGCACTAGAGTGGTGAACTAATATTAAGCATGATCTTCTTCTTTTTTAGGTCACAATGACTATATGTGCCCAGCGACCAACCAGTGCACTATTGACCGGAACCGGAGAAAGAGCTGCCAAGCGTGCCGCCTAAGGAAGTGTTACGAAGTGGGGATGATGAAAGGAGGTGTGAGAAAACACACACACATGCAAGACACGCATTTTATTTTATTGTTAGCTCTTTAGAAGTTCTGCACCTCTACTTGGTTCAGACTTTCTGGCAATGTTTATACTTTAGGCACAATTTTTAGTTATAATATTTGTTGTCTTAGAGAACAATGGCACAAGCATTCAAATGTGGGGGAAATAAATTATGATCTTGCAAGATGTTAAAATAACCTTGAACTGATTTCCTATAATTACAGCAGCTGATTAGCGTACCCCCTTACTGTTACTAGGGCAAAGGCAGTATGTGAAGTTGTGTGTGTGTGGGGGGGGGGTTACTCAGGGAAGTCTGATAAGGCACTGCGTATCGTATGCGTGCCTGCGTTTCAGTGCATGTCAGGGTCAGTCACCTAGACATATGTTCCCCCGTAAGGTATGCGCAAGGACCGCGGGAACCGCGTCATGCGCCGGGACAAGCGGCGCTGCAGCACCAGCTGCCGAGACAAGGCTTCTAAGGAAGCGGAGCACAGAACAGCGCCTCCGCAGCACGGGAGGAAAAACTGCGGCGACGCCGGCACAGGCTGCGGCAGCAACGATGGAAAGGAAAGTGCTGGCGTGGGGGGTGGCGGAGGAGGAGGAATATCGATGCACTGCATGCCTCCTGACCAGGTAAGTCAGCACCCCACCAATATAAGACAGACTATCATGGCTTCTAGTTTGTTCCAAACATAAAACTTCTTCTGTGCATATCCCGGGCTTCCAAGGTCCTCCTCCAGCTCCAGGGAGCAGAACCCCCTATTCTCTGCTCGCGACAGAACACGAGCCGGCCCTACACAGAGGTCAGCATGATGACCTTGCTCACCAGCATGGCCGACAAGGAGCTGGTGCACATGATCGCCTGGGCCAAGAAGGTGCCAGGTCGGTACGCACGCACGCACGCACACGCGACCACAGACATGCTAATTCAGGGGAGCCGTGTGTGGCCGAATAGTATTCAGGTCATTGTGTGTAAGCTCTAGTATCCTTGGACTATTTAATAAGAGCCTTAGAATCTCCACTTTTGGTAAGGGGATTTCTATATCTAGTGTATGTATAATAACCTCGGTGGAATACGTATTTTGTCTCCAATTTTCAATGACATTTTCATTTTACTTTCATGCCAAGTCATTTCACCATTGTGTTCGGTTATGAATTGAAAGCACGAGATTGGACAAAACCCACGGATATTTTCTTCTTCTTACAGTAGCAGATCAATAGGCATAATACGTTTGGAGGAGACTGTATTACATATTTTATTACAAACTAAATGAAGTGAAAATAGGCTTTAGCCAGTGGATTCCTGCAAGGCCTGGCAGAAATGGGGATATTTTACTGTATTTGGTGGAAAAGCTGTTGGCCGGTCGAAAGGCCCTCTACGTACAAGAATCAAAATAGAAAAATTTAATGGGCCTGATTATGATTGTGATTTCTTCTTTTGTCATGATCAATAAAAGGTAACGTCACAATAATGGAGTTGGGGATGTAGAGATGCTTTTAGTAAGGTCATGGCCATAGATCATTGTTGGTTGCCTGCTTAGGAAACAGTTAAGTTTATGTAAGACCTTCACAATGGTAGGCCCCGAATAGCGCGCGCGCATTCACACACACACACACACACACACACAGGGCATTAAGGTGACGGTAATTGCAGTCATCACCTTTGAGAGGATTGTTTGATCAATCTGCCTGACACCCCATAGAGCTCTGAACGCAGGATAAGGCACATCAACCTTGCGGCGTACACATATAGGCTCACAAACATTGACACAAACGTTTGCACGCACCGACACTGACTTGAGTCAATCCTGACTTTGTGCCGCGTGCGTCACTAAAAGCCCAAAGGCAGTTTTAATTGCGAGGGGTCCCGAACTGGCTTCAGAGAGGAACAATGGCCGTAAATTGGCGGTAATTATCTGAGTGCTAGCGATAAGGCGCACTGTGCTAGCTGTGAGATTGCAGATGCTTCCATTTAGAATAACGTTAAGCTGCCAAGACAACAACAACAAAAAAATTATACACCGCGTATATCTTTTGTGTCCACTAGTGGATTAGACAACACATTGAATCATTTGTGAAATATGAGGGTTTAACCTTTGCAATTGAGTGGAAGATATGCAGTGGAATTTCTGAGAAAAAAAAAAGCTTTCTCAAAATATATTTTACATTATAATTACATTATCCTTCTATAAAATATAATATTTTCTATTTTTCATATAGTACTTCACATTTTTATACCATAGCTATTACTTTGGTGTTTCCAACATGATAATTTCCTTTCGGGGATGAATACATTTCTGTTGTATCATATCTAAGTAGTCATGTATTTCATTGCCTTCAATGCCTTCTAAATTATCCCAAAGTTTGACTTCCTGTGGCTAGCTGCTTATTTACAGCAAAGAAATAAGGTGTGTGAGTGTGTGTCTGCCACCATATCTCACTAGGTTTCCTGGAGCTATCCCTCCACGACCAGGTGCAGCTGCTGGAGAGCTCTTGGCTGGAGGTGCTGATGATCGGCCTCATCTGGAGGTCCATTCACTACCCCGGCAAACTCATCTTCGCACAGGACCTCATATTGGACAGGTAGCGCCTTTACCTCTTTACACCACAAAACCTCTTCTTCCCTCTCTCCAACTCCCTGATTTTCCTCCCCAAAACCCCGTCTCCTTTACTTTTCCTTTTTCCTCTTTCACACCTGAGTACAAGCTCCCACACGTAGTTTGGATGTTAAGAGTGATAAATCAGCATTGTAGATTTTCCCATTTCACACCTTGTCCGTCATTGTGCCTCTGCGCAGCCTCCATCTTAGTGAGAAACACTAATTATATGTTCCCCACGGTGTGGAGAGAGAAGCAGCCTCTCTCCACACAAACACCCCCTATTCACCGTCATTACAGTAGTGCCGAGCTGGCAAGGAGCACCCAGATTTTAATCAAAGTCTCGGCGCAAAGATGGAAAAGGGAAAAGTGGTGGTATTGGAGGAGGAGGAGGAGGAGGAGTGGTAGAAAGGAAAGAGGGAGAGTAAGGGGGTAAAATGAGGAGCAGAGAGGACACAAAGGAGAGACGAGAGAAGACAGGGGTGTTTTACGGGCACAACATGTCCCCTCCATTTCTTCCCATGCTCAAAAGTACGCAAGCTAACCAAACAACAGTATCTACCAGAGAGAATGGAAGAGAGCTGGAGGCGGTGTGGGGAGAGAGGGAGAGAGGGAAAGAGAGAGAGAGAGAGAGAGAAAAACAACAAGCCTGACAAACAGATAGAGCTCTTACCCTCTGATGCGCGTGATGGTTCCCCATTTGAACCGAAGGCGTATTACAGCTTATTACCTGTAAAATCTGCTCGCGGCATGAGTGTCCTCACCAATTGGACATGATGGCCAAAGTGCCGTGGCCGAGGGCTGGGCTGACAAGTCCCCTTTGCTCCATGCCGTCCGCGACTATCCAGCTCCTCTCTGGCCACGCAATAAGATCCATCTCCGTGTCACTTTTCTACTGTGCTGACATGTAAAGTGTGGCAGTGCTTCAGCAGCCATTAGATCTTCAGCCAGCAGTTTCCTGCTTGCAGAAAAGTTCAGAGGGACAAAACATTTTTCCAACTTAAAGGCAGGGTCAGTCACTCTTGCTAACTTTGAGCTCAAACAAAACCAGTATCGCTACGCAGTCCTCCGCGGTGCCGACTCACACATCGAAGTGCATTGTGATGCAAAGCGCAGTACTGCAGCTTTGTTGATACGAGCAGTGTTCGCCACTTTGTTTATATTCCAATATAGGGAGCCAGGGCTGTGTAGTATAAGATGATTTTTTTCAACATGCACAGAGAACGGTAAGCTAGCGAAATGCGAGGAGATATTTGTTGAATTTGATAAAAAGTGTATTAGCTTACATTTATCTTGCAATAGCTGACTGTACCTTGAAGGCTTTGGGTTGAGGATCTCTTCTGAAGCCACTTAGCAGAGCAGAAATAGGTTTCCAGTTAGCAACATGCAAACTCAAGTCAGAGGTGTTTGTATTGATTTGATCTGTTTATCTGTGACCTCCCCTTGCCCCAAAATAAACGAGCGTCGTGTTGAACGCTGAATGAATGCTGCCCTGTCCCTGCTGCTGTCCAGGAACGAGGGCGACTGTGTGGAGGGCATGGCGGAGATCTTTGACATGCTTCTGGCCACAGTGTCCCGCTTCCGTATGCTCAAGCTGCACCCCGAGGAGTTCGTCTGTCTCAAAGCCATCGTCCTGCTTAACTCTGGTGAGTGACGCAAAGCAAAGCATTTGTGTACGTTTATCCTTTGCACTTTGCGCAAATTTATTAGGTTCTATTAAAATGTGTTTTCATCAAATTGTGTTTGAACATGTTAGTATTTCTGGCATCTTTGTCTTTGCCACTAACAGACACGCTAACCGTGTCCTGCGCTCCATTTCTTTTTCCCATGAGTAAATACTGAACACCCACAGATGTTATGCTCTGAATGCTAGTCAGGCCCATTAGCTGAACACAGTGTTCTGGAAAGGCCCGGATTGTCAATATGCCCAATAATGGTTCCTATGGCAACGTGCCACGCAACGAAAGGAGGGTGTGTGTTGGAGGTTAGGACATTCTAATATGAGAAATTAGATTGAACGAAATACCTGCAGGATTACAATGACACAGCACTGTGGGCCCATGTGAACCTGATTGCTATGTGGGTGGTACTGATAAATGACATATATGGCCCATGGCTTGTGTCTATATCTTGCACATGGGCTCATTCAAATCCTCTACTTGTTATTGAAGTCTGACGACTGTGCTCTATTCGTTAAGTTTTTCTAAAAGCATTACATTCTTATTCTCTCTCTCTCCCTCCCTCTCCCTCTCTCTCTCTCTCTCTCCCTCCCTCTCTCTCTCTCTCTCTCTCTCCCTCCCTCTCTCTCTCTCTCTCTCTCTCTCTGTGTTTCTAGGTGCCTT
>JAODUH010000017.1:1637108-1664608 GCA_027564835.1 Typhlichthys subterraneus
TTGAGGTGATGTGTATGCATCCAGGCGCTGATGTCGGCTAGGCATTCAGAGATTCGGGACGAGATTAGTTTGTCAGATGTGTGTGTGTGTGTGTGTGTATATATATATATATATATATATATATATAAAAACCTGTGTGCTTCTAAGCAGCACTAACAGTGCTATTGGGTTTTACCTGTAAGGCTTGAGGATTTTCTCGCCATAGCGAATGGCTCCGTCCCAGTCGCCCATGTACAGACACACTCCCATGGCCTGGTACATCATGTGGAGCATGTACACGTTGGAGTCTGCAAACACTGCGCCCATCTTCTCCAGGCTCAGTTCACACATCTCCAGCAGTTCGCTAGGGGGTGCCAAGGAGTCAAGGATACACTACAAGTTTCAGGTGGAAATAGGTGATTGCTACTACCAGGGCCCTAAGTGTCATACTACCAGGTAGCTTATTGATATGCTAATTTAATGAGACAATTCACTGTAAATGTAAAGGTTCCATGTCTTCTCCACTGTTCAAGTCAACCGCTAGCTTGTCTCAGCAGAAACGTCACCTTTACTAAATTGAGGGAGTAGCCTATCCTACAGGGAGGTTACAGTACCTTAACTTTTTTATTTTCTGTCTATTTCTGAGCGTGAAGGTTACCATGACGACAGCTAATGTCATATAAGGATATATTTCTCGCTCTTGACAGCTCGGAACTCCCCGATGGTTTTCCTAGCATATCGCGCCATGTTGCTGACGGCCTCTTCCTCGATGGGATCGCTTCGCTTGCGTATTTTCAGCTTCGCTATGTCCTGAGGAAAAACATGAAAACAAAGCAGAGTGAATATTTAGTGTTGTATTAACCTAGATATTAAATCAATGTAAAAGACCCTTTACTACAGCTACACTGCCAACGTTGTGTGAATATGATGCACACTAACATGCTATTCTGTTTGTTTGCTGTTAGTTCTGCCAGTATGAATACCCTCTTACTTTGGACCTGGTTTTACATTCCTGGCAGTCACAGGTGAAGTAGTATGAGTCTCTTAGCCTGAGGTTGCGGTCATCTGTTGGGTATAGGAGGTCAATGTAGCTAATGAGAACCTAGAAGAGGTATGCGTGCACACACACACACATACACGCACACACACACACACACACACACACAGAGAGAGACACACACACACAGACAGACAGATGTTGTGAATACCCTGTGAGAGTTGTGGACTCGGCTGACTATCTCACCCAAAAATATCACATGCTGATTCACACACAGGTTAAAGGACCATGTCTGAAAATAACGTACAGCCTCTTGAAATGACCCCATACTCTGCACACACCCTATGCAGTGATTGAAAAGTGCTGTCACACTGACCGACACTGATATTGCACTGCACGGGTGTAGATCAAATAACATAAAACGACATGCTGCTAGTCCATTCTCTTGATTTCATGTTGCTATCCTGTTAACATTAGTGCCGATCAGGTTAAGCTCAGCACTAAACCTGCTGATGAATGACCAGACAAGTAGAACATTTGGGGGCGATTCTATGATCACACCTTTAGGGTGCTCAGTCCCTAATGACAATGTGATCTGTAGACCTACATGCAAAGACACCTAAATCACAAATGTCACTGTAGGCCTATCAATCAATAATAAACAATACTGTAATTAATGTTTCTACTTTTGCATTTGCATTGGCGTAAGTCTTTTTTAAACATTGGTGAGGGGATATGCTTATCAGGGGGTCTGGGGGTGTACCCCCAAGACATTTGTAGCATCAAACACTTCCATTTCATGCATTTTGGTGAATTTCTATGCACCAATTTGTGCCTTTTATGCACCAATTTTTTGGTGAAAATGTTTCTAAAGCAAAAAACAAAATGATGGAAGAGGTGACGATTTAAAATATAATGGAATCTAATGCAATAAGGGTCTCAATCATTGTGTTTTGCTTACAAACTCTCCCCCGAAATTTTCACCTGTGTATAAGTTTGCAAAATTTAACGTTAAAGAGCTGAAACTTCGCTTAAAAAAACAAGGGGTGTTTCAAATAATTTTAGGGGTGATTGAGCACTACAAATTATCTAAAAAACTCATGTCTTCCCTTCCAAGACTTGAAATTAAATGAAAATAAATAAATAAATGTATACATTAGAATTATATAAACAATGTCACAAGAACATTACTTTTTTAATACAGTATATTCTTGTAGGAAAACACATTAGCATTGAGACAAGACCAACCAAAAGTATGTATGTAAGTACATTTTGTCATGTACTGGAATATAACACTGTACTTTATGTGTCAAATCAATCATCTTTTTCTAGTTTCACACCAAAACCTCACAGTAACTTAGTCTGATCACTCTATCAAATGGAAACCTCCTCCACACATGTACTGTATATACACCCACCCCGCTCACACGTATGCATGCACGCACGCACGCATGCTTGCACGTTATAACCTAAGTTAAAGTCTGGAAACCCTGTTCCCATTAGCATTTGCTCAGCTACTCTAAATTTTGACCAATCAGTGACCATGGGGGCGGATCAGTGTGATTACACTGAAGTCAAGTGCTTGATTTATTGGTGGCAATGTACAGGGGAAGTGATGCAAGTGAAGCAACGTCAACACTGATTGGTTAATGGCTGCTGTTATAGGCATCACCTGAATACACCCGAGATCTACACCCATTAGGATGAACATGGTCTGGACAAAGTGTGTCCAGACTTATGTTCACAAAGTGAATCCTGGGTCTAACTATACCAGGTTATCCCATGCTAGCAGCTGTTAGCCTTTTTCACACCTCATCTCCGGGCTTCATGCTCTGCACTGCCCGGACCTCGGCCGTCGTCCCCTTGTACGTAACTATGACGCTGGGAAGGCAGCTGTGGTTTATAAGGGCCACGCTATGGACAGACAGACAGACAGACAGACAGACAGACAGACAGAGAATGAAAGAGAAAGATGAGGTAGAGAAATAAAGCATAAGAAAACTATTAACAAAATAAAACTCAAATGCACTTCGTATACGCTTTCTGGTATAGATAAGAATGCATGAGATGAGAAAATGGACAGACCCAGACATTACATCTTGTAGAAGTGACACATGTAGCACTATGATACACTCTAGGTGTCTTCACTTATGAGTCTCAGGCTTCTCAATATGTTTGTAGTCAAGGGAGAGGCTAGTGATAATGCTTTATTGTTGATGTGTGATTACTTACTCTGGGTAAACAGCAGTACCCATTTGGCCCAACTCATCGTCCTCCACAGTGAATCCATTACAAGCAACCTATTGGATGCAGAACACAGTCTGATAGTAACTACCACTCTGCAGAAGACATTTTCAGGTAACAGACAATGGTCACCACAGGGTTCCCAACGTGGGGTTGAAAGATGCACTGTAACACAATTATTTCAAGGTTTTGAAATAATTTGTTGTTATTATTTTTAATTGTGATTTATTATGTTTAATAATGTTAGCGCTGGACAGCTGCTACGGCACACACCACAGAAAAGCTGACATGAACATCCAGGAACAGGAAAAAAAAAAATCTAGCATAATTGACGATATGGCTAGTACTATGCGTGTTGTGTGTGCGTGTGCGTGCGTGCGTGTGATTGTGTGTGCGCGACCTGAGAGAACAGTGCAAGCAGGCCGCTGTGGTCAGGAAACTCCAGGTGTTTGGAATAGAAACGATGGAGGCCGGCGATGTCGGACTCGTTCATCTCTCTCCTGTCATTGTCCACGTCCTCCACGTCTGCAGACGCAGGTTAGCCATAGTGATGCGCCATTCGCTACAAGTGTCACTGCACCCCAGCGCTGAGCCTGACTCCACCCAGACCACTTTGAAAAGGAGCTGAGTGAGGGGAGGGGCTGAGAGGGGGACCTCCATTAACGATAACATTTTTATTTGATGACGTATGAGCGTACTATGTGTGCCGCTGTAAACCAGCCAGGTCCTGGGCTGATTTTTAAGGGATATGACGTCTAGTTCTGTTTTCAGCACTTAAAATTAAGATTTTTGTGAAAACGGGAATTTTGTCAATACTAAAAACAGCATTTATGTCTCTCATCACAGTTCAGTCCTATTACTTAGTTTACAGCTCAAAAAACACATTTTGGAATGCGATTACACTTTTATTTAAATTTCACATACTTCCAATACTGTAAAACAGGGATACTCAAACATACATACCGTATATCAAGGAGAGAGAGCGGTGACACAAACCTAATAGGTCTGTTGTTTGCTGGAGTAGCGTTTCGTGGTGTTAATCCCTGACAACTGCAAATAGCCTGGGGTAGCCTCTGTGCCTTTGTAACTATCGGTGTGGCCAGCCCATTTTCATCACTGATTAAATGCTATACTACACAGTGTACAAATGAGGATATAGCAGCAAATACTTATTTTGTACAGTGGCGGACTCAGGCTATATGAGGGGCAGGGGCGGAAAAAATTAACGGGCCTTAGCTGCATGTGTAGAGGCTAACCATGGTTAACCATGGTTAAGATTAACCAGGGTTAACCAAGATTAACCAAGATTAACCAAGGTGCCCTCACACAAGGGCACTTTCCCACATTTCCTCACACATAAGGGCACCTTAGAGGGCACTTTACCACATTTCCTCACACATACAGTAGGGGCACCTTGGAGGGCACTTTACCACATTTCCTCACACATAAAGGCACTTAAGAGGGCACTTTACCACATTTCCTGACACATAAGGGCACCATAGAGGGCACATGATCAGGTTTTATCTACCATACGGGCATCCATTTGTTTGCATAGCCGGTCTGGCCAGCATGTATGTTAGTGCGTGTGTATGTGGCCCAGAAGCATTTGTTAAGGTCTAAGATGCTGGTACATGATGATCAAGTGGCAGACATGGTCATATACTGCATATGCAGACAGTACTTAATGTTGATGACGGTGTTTAACCCATGCACTGTATTCAACCCATACTGACATGGTAAAATGGCTTTTGGTGCTGTGAGTGCCTATCAATAAAAACTGTAGTGCTTACGTGTTTGCATGTCTTCAATCCATAACAGCTTCTCAGATGCACACCGTTCTTTTTGTGATTTCTGTAGAAACACAAAAGTAAAATTATATCATTTCGTTTATTAAGTGTTTATTTTAGCTGAGCCTGCTTTATTTGTGAATTCAGTTAAATTGTAAAGCTTAGCAATAATACGGTGAATACTGTAAATCCCTCATTACATGCCATTTGAAAGATAGTGACGTGCTTTGAGTCAAGTAATAAATAATTTGTTTACAGTTCTGTGGTCAGTTGTGTTGTCTAAATAGGTCTGAAAGAACTGAACTCATTATTAATTATGTCTAATAATGTCATTGGGACAAAGTTCCTCTCTGAATAAACATCTTTGGTCCCAGTTATCATTTCTGGATTTCTGGATTCTGGAACCACTCATCTTTAAGCTATCCTGCAAAAGAAATGTCCTGAACTGAAACTGAAACAGTTGGACAATGGAGTGATATGGGAGCACTCAATTTCATACAGTAGCATCACTCACCTTCCTAGCAAGGATTCTGGCCACCAGACGGGTTGTCTCAGATGGACACCAGTTCTGTCCAAATGCCATCATTCCACCACACTCCAACTTGTGTGCACCCCAGTCCCCTTTCTAACACACAGTACACACACACACACACGCGCACACACGCGCGCGCACACGCGCACACAAACACACACACACGCACACACACACACACACACACACACTTTCATGAACAAGGTGCTTGAAGCATGGCTCTCTGGCACTACCTGCTTCTATAAGACCAGGCCATCACATCATTACTGTAACAGTTGCTCTGTACAGGCCAGACACATACAGAGGCTAACAGCAGGGTACAACAAGCTTTCCATGTTAAAGTTCAGTCATTCTGGAGAAAGCTTGTTGATATTTATCTAAATCAAAGCAAAAACACCCAGTTTAATAATTGAACCATCTTATTTTACTGTATGAAACACTTTAATGCCAGGCCCAAAAATGTGTATATCTGAGGTGTTTTGTTTTATTAGCACGGTTTTGTGTCTGCCTGGGTGTTGATCCATTGAACATCATCATCGATAAAGCCTTACCTGGCAGGTTGCATTGCAATAAAAAGCTTTCTTGCACTTTCCACATCTTGCTAAGCTCTCTTTCCTTTAAAAAAAAAAAGAAACAAATATTGTGGATGTCGATAGTGGATAGCTAATGGACAGTGTTCATTAAGTGGCCATTAAATCACTTGACTTCCAGTTGAATGACACTTGTAATGTTTACCTCTACATAGTGACAGGACAATATACTGGAGCTTTAGCCCCTTAGCCACATCCACGGTGAATGACAAATTCTGTCACAGAAAAAGGCAACCTTTTTTAAACTGAGGTAAGCTGAAAGGTTTACCACAGTTAACCACTACTTGGATTGTGTAAATTTATTGACAGATACAATAATGGCATAGTTTATTGTAGTGCAGTACATTTTACACAAACATTGGTCAGAGAATAAGGTATAGTATTATCTGTTATGATACTGCTTGTCAAGGCTTGATGGCCCTGCCATGCTTTCTGGGGTTTCCCTTCACTCCCTTGCTTGTCTTGTCATTACACACACCTGGTGCCCATTCCCCTAATTAGGCAGAGTATATGTAACCTCCTGTTTCTCCCTGTCTTTGTCGGTTATTGTTTGCTGTTGTGGTGAGTGCTTTGCTTTTTTCGATTAAATCCAAGATTGTTAAACTTCCAACCTGCGTTTGGTTTCTGCTGTCTCCACTTAACCGTGACACTGCTGGAGGTTAACTCTGCAGAGCCATGCAATTCTGCTTCAGCTTTGAATTAATTTCAAGGTTCTCTTGCTGTGGAGCAGCTCCAGGAATTATGCCTTCAAGACATAATCACTGCAGTCTTGTTTCCACATCTGAGAAAGATGTATTCGGAGACCAATTCTCTATGAAACTCTATAAGGACAGAACGTCACAAGCAATTTCATGGAGTTTCATATATTACATTAAAGATAAGGGGGAACACCACCTCTATGTCATTTAAACAGCATCAATGTGTATAATGCTAATGTTATAGACCTAAATAAAATGGTTCAGCTGACAAGAGAGAGAGAGAACGAGAGAGAACCCCTGTTCGTAACTAACAGCTGCTAGTGTTAGTGACCTGATAGGGACCAGACTTTTAAAACGTATGTGTGGTATTAATAGAGCTGACCTTACGGTAAGCCAGCTGTCTATTCCACTGCACCCAACAGCCTGGGATGCCTTTAACAGCGCAAATAAGTCAAGAAGTCTAAAACATACATTGTTATGAATGTATACCTCAAGATTTCAGTGCTTTAAGGGATTTTATGGCATTGGCACATATCATTGAGAGTGTGGGACATTAATATTGCTGTAGAAGACAAGCACAATGATTGAACAAAACTGCATACCTGCTGATTATGCAGTGTACTGCATCTGAAACGCTATTGGAAAGAGAAGAGTTTGATTGTAACATGTTCATGGCCACACAGTATCCATATGGTTTTAATTGTATTTTAGACGGCATAAATGTATTTTTTTCCAACCCAAAGAAAAAGGCTATTGCGTCTTAAAGGGACGTTTCGTGTAGCAGCAGATCTCATGTTGCGTATTGCAGATGAAGATTTCATAATGAAACTCATGCGCACCTACTTTACAGTATAGTTTATAGACGTCAAGTGCGCACTCGAACATTAGTTTGGCATATGGAAGGAACAAATTAACTCTATATCAACAGCCGCATGCAAAAACGTATTCTTGAGAAATAGGCCTACCTATTGAAGCAGAACTCGCAGTAACTGCCCCTCTCTTTTAGTGACAGCACGCACGAATACGCTGCACAGGAGAAAAGAAGTTCTCCAACTTTGAAAGGTTTGGTAACCCGAAGACCTCGGCCTTTGCCCGGACTCTCAAACCTTTCGATTCCCTCGATGGTGTCCTTCATTATCCCTCCTTCAAGGAGCATTCTTTATAAACGGTTATATGTTTCCAAGCAGCTGCAACGGTGCAAGGCTACTGAACGCGTCAGAGATTCGTTTGGGCAGTATGCCCGCGCGTCACTGTCCTTCGTTAACTGCGTGTGATGATTCCTGCCATATCCTTTAGCAATCATAATTGTGTAATTTACTATATGTTTTACCACAGAGTTATATTGCCATATTTAAACGTGAATATCAACTTTAAATGTGAGGTATTGTTTATGGATAATCAAAATATAGGATAATAGCCTAGGATAATAGTTTTTAATTCTTTATCTTGGATGGAAATGGTGAGACACTTGTATGAAGTGCCCAGATCATTTCAACCTCTGTCACAGTCTGCCATCTTGTGGATATTATTTGTATGTGCACTTTTTGACCTCCCAAGAAAAAAGTTGTAGAAGCGTCATCAAACGTAACATCAGCAGTTAGATACGCACACATTAACAATATAAAGTGTTTTCTTTAAGCTACACGTGCCATTAACCTATCTAATTTACCAGGGTCTTAAAATGGACATTGTCGAAATCTAAAGATAAACATATTGCATAACGATTTTTAAAATAATATAATAATATATAGAATTTAACATTAATTTATACATAGGCCTTATTAAGCTATGCTATGCTAAATGTTTACAAATCTAGTTATATTTGTGTAATATTATTTAGTATAAAATCTTTATGGATTATATGTATCTGAAAGTTAGAGGAACCCAGTCACTTAGGGTTTGTCAGGCAGAGGGTACAATAGGGTGCTGTCCCACAACCGATGTGTTTATGGGTGCAAATCAGGCCTGTCTTTGAGAGTGTAGGACAACCACACCTGACCTGAAGAAAATACATCTGAAGTCAGAAAGTTGTATACAATGTACACACACACAAACCTTGGGTTTGTGTACACAGCCACACACCCACTACACACACAGCAATGGTGAAGATGTGTAGGCCCTATCTCATCTGTATCGGAAGGCTTTATCCAACCTTACCCCAGATTTCTCCGATTTATTATAATTCCATTTTTTTTTCAGTCTTTCAATCTAAAGATTGGTTTCTCCTAATTTTTTAATAACGCAGAAGCAAGGCAGCCATGTCCCTGGGAGATTATGTCGTTGTGTTTGGCGTCTCGTCTTGATTACATCAGAGGAACCTCATTTGATTTGGAAGACCTCTCTACAGTGCGATCTGTTTAGACCCCCGCACGCTGATTTTTCTTGCTTTGTCAGAAAGGATGAGCTTCATGAATATGATCTGAAAGAGTGAGGGAAGTGTGTGTGTGTGTGTGTGGGGGGGGGGGGGGTTAGATGAAAGGATTATCATTTTCAATGACGTGAAATAATAAGAAACAATAAATCCTAAATAGATTTAGTTCTCAAGGAAACCCTGTTGGGATAAATCAAAAATATGAGACAGGGCAGAAGCAGTAAACAGATACTGTCCTGATACAGACTACAGACTGAGAAAGAAGTGATTATATTTTATTACAATAAAAGAGGAATGTATTTGGATGTCTACATTCTGGTCAAATGCTCAGACGTTTGTCATACCATTGACGGCCATACACTCGACAGCATGCATTCTCAAACTTTATCAATAGATTATCTTACAGTATGGAGTAAATGTGTGAAGCTGAATTCCTGACAAATGCTGGAATCATTTCTTCAGCCGGTATTGCACCAGAAACAGATACTAGCAGGGCCGCTATATCGATATCAAAATCTTTATTAAATTCAGAAATTCCACTAGTGTGTTGCTTCAACAGGGGTGCACTGTGCTGTCAAGTCAGTTCAGGATGAAGCGTCTCTAAATTTCACACAGCTGAGGTTTCACGTCCAGTAGACCAAATTCCTGTCAAGTTTTGAAAAATCGCAAAACAATGAAATGCTTACAAGGTTCACTGTATTTCTCTCACTTCCATTTCAATATGTGAATATAGCAGCCTATCTATTATAGACCACATGCAATAGCTTTTAAACGATGTACAATAATACAGTGTCATAGTTTTACAGATGTGTCTCAACATTGTAGTCAATCCTTTGGCAATAAAGGTGGCTTGTAATAATCATACAGGATAAAATTGAATACATTCCATGAAAATGTACATTTTACACGTATGAAACATACATACCAATATAATACCTTATGAAAATGTGTCTTTGCTGGGGCATACGGTATTATACAGTAGTAGTAATATGATTTATCACAGTGCACAGCTCATAAATAGACACCTGCTAATGCCTCTCTACTAGGGTCACGTATGCGGGGGAGTTAAACCCCCCCTGTCCACAGTGCTTGTGGTCTTACCGTGGCAGTTATGAGGACCTCGCACTCATGACCTTATTACCACGGGCGCCCTGCGGTTCTCGTCAGGCACACCCGCTCTACTAACTAGAGGTCATCTGTGGCAGGGCACAGGAGCGATTTGTTAGCATGAGGCGGCTAGCGACATGATGCCAGAGCGATTACGTAATTGTATGCAACTTTCATGGTGTGTGTGTGTGTGTGTGTGTGTGTGTGTGTGTGTCTGATGGGGGGGGGGTCTGACGCCTGCCAGCCTTGCTGCCTGACCAAGCTTCTTAGCGGGCTTTGCAGGCGCAGAGTTTCATCCTCCCACTGTTTACCCAAGTGTCTTTGCTCTGGCTAGTGCCCTGCGTCAGGGGCCGTGGTGGGTCGGCTGCCCTGTGTCACCAAGCTAAGCCCTGCTTTCACTGGGGGGGCTTAACGCCTCACCCCTCGGCCCCTTTATGAGCCGACAGCTGGGGCGGTCTGACTCCCCTCGTTCTCCTGTGCTGACTCCCGCGTATACGGTAGAGGTCCTGCTGGCATGTGGGCGCTCCTCTTCTGGACGACTTCTCACGTAGAACCTTGTGTGTCTTCGCTGACCTAAGCCTGCCACCCACGCTTTATGTAGACTATAACCCCCGAGCCCATCTTTAGGTCAGCGTCTTCATTTCTGCCAAGTCTTGTTGTCTTGTTGAGGTGTTTATTTAGTGTTTAGTGTTGTGTTGACTATTGGGTACGTACGGAGAAGCACATGCTGACCCAATAGTCAGGTGTGTCCACAGGTCGCCTCACTCCTTCCATCCCTGCACAACATCTGGACCACGGCCTTCTCTCCCGTGGAGCCGTGCACCTGCCACCTGCCACCTTTACCTGCCCCCCCTCCCCCCCTCCTCTTCCCCCACCTCATTTTGACTCCTCTCTCTTTTTCCTCCTCCTTCCTCCGTCCTCTTCGGCCATTTTGTCTAAACTTAGACGTGACAACAGTCACAGGCTGACACCAGAGGCTAAATCGGTCCAGAACAATGACCCCCCCTCCCCTCCCTCCCCTACCATGCCGCACATCTACGTCCAGCCTTCTTCTTCCCCTTTAATAGACTGCCATTGTTCACTCTCTCCACTGTTGCTCTTTCAGAGAGTTTGTTAGCTATGCTAATGAAGGTTGGGCTTGGGCAGGGTTTAGCGGGCTGGGATTAGATGCTCTTTAACTGGGCGCTTTTAGAAAGCACATGCGGCCGCCTATGTGTGGCCCGGGCAGGCCAACAGTCAAATGTCACAAGCCTGCGGTTGGTCGACGGCACGTTGGCAAGTTCAAAATAAGCTGTGCTGCAAACCTGACAATTCCCCCTGTAAAGTGCAGTCAAAGGTCCACTACGCAATGTTTTTCTCCTGGAAAAAGTGCCATAATAATACAAAATCTAGATAGTTTTTAACACGGTTGAAACCATGTGTTGCATACACACGTGAGAGGCAGATTCAAATGAATAGAAGCAAACTGCTTATGCCTGCGTAATGCAAAATATTAAAAGCAGGGGTTAGCATTATGGCACAGCTGTGCTCCATAATATGCTAGGTGTCAGTACAGTATACTGTCCAAGAGCAGCCTTTGTCTGGGGTGAAGCTGCTTCAGTGTTTGTAAAGAAGATGCGGCGATACGATTACCATCAGAAAAATCAGCGAAACGCATGAACTAGATATGGCTGAAGTAGCGCTGAAGTATACGTTATTAGAATACCGTTTTTTTACTGTATATCCAAGCGTGTGCTTTCTGCGGCCGGTAAGACAAGACGATGGATACACTAAGTGTGTGTGGTGCGCTGCGGTCAATGAATAGCCCCGCCAGTGGCTCCTCTGAGTGTCCCTCTAAGAGGAATTCTCCGTCTCCTCTGTGTATTAATAGTCCCCTTGCATTGTTTCCTACTACATCGCTACTGCTGCAATCAAAGGAAGTTGGCCTGCCAAGTATACACATATTTTCCTTTGTGCCTATGTTTAGACGGCATGTGGCAGCGAGGCGTGTGGCGTGGTCTTGGCTGAATATCTGTGTGTGTGTGTAGGTGTAGTGTCAGACTGGGTGCTTATTTGTGTACATTCACCTGTGCACTACAGTAATTGTGCTAGTTTTTGTATGAACTCCACTGTGCCTATATACTGCAGGCCCATACTTTTACATACTTGTTTTCTTCTGACGTAAATATTTGATTTGATTTGATTTGAATGTCAATCAGTGTTTGATTTTAATAACATTTTACATGTTATATTTTCCGTTGATGGAATGGCATCATTTTAATCAAATATATTGTGTGTTACAGATCTGATTTTACAAATGCCTTTGATGAGTATGAGAGATAGTAGCCCACTGCTTGGTGAGGAATAAAGGTGTTTGAATGAAAAAACACAGATGTTCTCTGTGGGCCGATGTGATGTCTCTAATCACTGCTCAGTAAAGTACAGTATAATTAGAGTGATATTTCAATCAAGTTATGTAATGTTGTGTTATATTGTATCAAGACATTTAAGATTCAATGAAGTCAACAACAGTATATCTTTTAAAGGATTTTATGAACTGTGATACTTTCATACTGAGCTGTTCTTCCTATCGACTATTATGCCAATCATCATACATTTTTTACACGCACACACACACACACACACACACACCTACTGTACTGTACAGTACATGCATGCACTAAAAAATACAAAAAAACTAGCACAAATATATACAAAATAGAAAAAATAGAAACAGGGTCATACAGCAGACAGACAAAAAGACACACGTGCATATACACACGAGCGTACACACACACGCACATGCACGCACACACGCACCCGCACACACACACGCACACATCTGATGGCCAAGTGGTGGCGTTGAGGCAACATCGGTCACTTAAAGCCTGCCAGTGACGAACCAAGGGCACGGCAGAATTAGTGGCATTCTCCGCAATGTGACAGCTTGCTCTGGCTAAATGGTGTAATAATCTACCCCTCCTCTCTCTATCACACACACACACACACACACACACACACACACACACAGACACCCCCCACCCCCTCCCTGCACCAACTGGCACAGATAACATTGTCTTAAGCTATAAAAAAAGATTTCCCCCCTCCCTCTATTGGGGTAATTATTGAATTAATGCAGATGGAGAGAGACATCTGCATGTTAAAGTATTGGCCTCTCTCTTATGCACAGCAGATGTTCTCCTGTCATTTACGCAAATTACACTACTTAGATACAGTGAGAAAGAGAGAGAGACAGAGAGAGAGAGAGAGAGATACAACCAAGATGACATTCACGCCCAAAACAAATGTCTCGCATGTCCTATAAAGTCACACTGTACTGAAAAGCGCTCCTAAATGCAGTTTTTCCACACTGGTTTATGTCCAGACCGTGGTCTTTTTGGTTTCAAAGAATAATTCCTAGTGTGAGTTCCAGTACTGAATTGTATCAAAACAATGCAACCGGGCAACCGTCAAGTTGGCCTCTCAATGGAGCATATGAGTGCACTGTAGATGACCCATCTGCTGACCTCTGACATTTACCATTTACTCACCTGCGTAGAGGAAAAATGAAGGTTGCCACAAATGACTGAAGTGACAACATCCTTCTAAAGATTATCTGTTGATTATTTCAGGGCAGTGCCCGATAGATAACTCCTCCTTGGGATTATTTTCCAGGTTGGTTTGACCTCACACTGATAAAAAAACAACAACATTCTTGTATTATATTTTCTGTGCTTACTGTATTAATACAGCCCAATAGATATCAGAAAAAGCTCTGTCCCACGGCTGCTTTGAGGTAATCTCCTTCTGCTGATCTTTAAAAATACTTTTTTTTTATTTTTTTGGAAGGGGGTTACTTGTCTTCATAAAACGTTGCCCTCTTCTGTGAGGGTTACATTCAACCTTTGTCTCTCCATCGGTCATTCTATCATTTTTCATATTTACAGCTTGTGTTTCACTGGACTTCAGTAATAGATATACCCTTCCAAAGGTTTAGAAATGTATAGTTTTCGGACATGGTAAAACTGCTGTGGAGGCATGATTTGTGCCAATGTCAGGGAAAAGCGGAATGCTCAGGATGCATCTTCTACAGGGTGGTATTATTCCACTGTCACACTTAAGTTCTTTAAAACCACCTATAAGGGCAATGTCATTAAACATTAACATTGATACTAGACTTTGAGAAGGAAAACCCTATACAGGGAATTACCATAATATTTATGCAAGCATATGCACATACATATTATGTGACCAGAATTAGGGTTTAGCCACCAAACACTAATTTTAATGGGTTCAAACACAAATCTAGGACAAACACTTGGACAGTAGCCTATTTACCAGAACAGGCTTATATTTATAAATGCATACACCTTAAAGTGTTTTTATCATGTTTTACTGGTGATCGTATACTATACATGCAGTTTTTATGTTCCGGTGACCACTGAAAGCAGTTATGATTCTTTCCCCATTCATTTAGAAAAGGTATTTTAAATAGCTGCTTGGAGATGTTGCCAAGATGGCTGCCAAGCAGCCAGACTTGCTGCCTTGTTGAACTTGTTGAAAGATCTTACTTCCATGTTCTGAAATCTTAATTACGACATGTCACATATTCAGATCCGTGCTGGAAATATACTCTTACACAAATAAGGAAGCGTCTTTAAAAAATGGATTATCAGTCGAAACCACAGCAACTACATAGCCAGTGAACCATGATGTGAAAACCTATATTCTGTAGAGTTTAAAAAAAAATCACAGCGAATGGAAGTTCAGAAATCACTTTAACTCTACCCTAACTTTGCTGAGCAGACTGTTTAAACATTGTCATACACACACGCACGCACGCGCACGCACGCACGCACACACACACACAAACACACATAACACACAAACAATAGTATGAAATAACCATCTATAACCATCTATCTACCATCCCAAATATGTCACAACTCGGCAAATCAGGTATCAGAAATATTGTTTTGCGTACACCTTGCCATGTAGTACATGTAGCCTTGCCATGTAGTACATGTTAGCCTTAAGACACATTTGTCTTAAGGCTAACATGGTACCACCTCTGACCCTTTAGTGACCTGGAAGACAAACCAAAGACATTAATAAACATTCTCTGGTTTAGCTGAGAATGCAGGATTACTTAAATCCACATCGGGTTGAAGTTTGATGCTGTAATGTTGCAAAAATTGCATGCAGCTACAGTATGTTAGCTAAAAAAACCAGGAGAGGCTCTTCAACAGTTGCGAGAACTGTTGGAACTTTACAGGGTAGACAGGAGCACTTCTGGGTCAATGTGCAACATTTAAATTAGTTGGTTAAGTGCTTGGAAGTGTATAAAATGTGTGCATTCGCATTTGACTAGGTCAATCTAAACTACTACCTGCTAATGGGGGAAACATTCTGTAGGCGTTTCACATGGATTCAAACCCACAGCAGACCACACTCAAAGGGGGCAGGCTTACACATACAAGTTCTTGTTAAATTTCTTAAGAGGCCTTGACTATAACTTCTACATCTGACAGAACAGTGTGACACACGCACACGCAAACACACACGCACACTATATAAAGGATTTAAATCCCCCTGCCTCCTAGCAAAAACCCCACCAATCCAGCAAAATCCATACAAACTCTTTCTGTTCTCATCCCCAAACTAAAAAGCCTTAAAACGTCAACAGATGCTTTCCATGTTACCGCCGGCAGTTACCACTCTTTGCCGCCCGTGGTAAGACTTTTCTTTCTGACCTAAATGTTAAGGAGTACAATTTTTCTGATGCGCTCAACAGAGGGGAATGAGTGTGCGTTCAAAATACCCACAGGCTTGAGAGATGAGACATAATATTTCCCCCGCCCTTTCTCTCTCTCTCTCTCTCTCTCTCTCTCTCTCTCTCTCTCTCTCTCTCTCTCCCCCCTCTCTCTCTTTCTCTCACTGGTGTTGTTTCTGAAGCTGCGTTATTATACAGTAAGGAGCTCAGCATCTAAAGAGGCTTTGGAATATGGGGGATCGGGGGGGCGGGGGGGGAGAGATGGTCCACATCACAGCGAGGCCAAAAGCCTGCTTGATTAATGGGCTGCGATAATCACCTCATCAAATCACTCTCACTCTCACTTTACAGTATTAAATCTTGTTTAATATCGTAATGAGGGCCCCATCCTAAGCTGGTTCTCTCTCTCCATATCACCCTCTTCAAACGGTCACATGTTCTACAGCTTTGATCCTACACAGACTCACAGGGCTTGCGGCATTGTGTTCAATGTAAGACAGCAACATCACTTCACGGAGGAACATCGCCTTGTGCAACATCATTCAATTAACTCAATCCCCCACAGCTCATCTGCTCTGTCGTGTCAATGCTCATCCTGCAGACGGTGAGCTTGTGCTAACAAACTGAGCTACAGTAAAAGCTCTCTTTTGCCTCCATGTGCAGCACTTATCTCCGTGCTCACAGTATTCCCAAGGTGCGGACGAGCTGACATCGTCTCGACACGACCTTTGCTCTGAGATGCATGCCGTTGTCTTACTGCACGGGTGCCGTGTGCGTCGCGCCTCATCGTCTTAGCGACAAAAGGCAGTGCGCACGCTACATTTCCAAGGAAAAGTATTCCCCCTCTCCCCTCCCTATACCTTCTCCCCTTTCCCATTGTGTGAGTTATTAGGTGCCTTTCAATAGCAGCCTCGCCCATACCGTTGGAGCCGAATCCCTTTTGTCGTCTCGGCAACAACTGGCTCAAGGTGACCATGCAGGCCTGGAGGGCTTGAGGGGGAGGCTAGAGCTCCATCTGAGTGCCTTCCATTTCTCTCTCTTTATTGTTGGGGAGCAGCTGTTGCCGCGTACCTGGCCACAGCGCGTGGCGCCTATGCCGGGCATCTTGGCAGGCCGGCTCCCTGGGCTTTAGATACCAGCGAGAGAATCAATTCTTAAAGATGACTGTCTGGTGCCTGCCGTGTCACATGGACAGACCCAGGGCGCAGGGCTTAGAGAGGGCTCTGGAGATGGAATGCTCTTTGATGGAGGGGCTGGAGAATGGCGAGGAGGGGTGGAAGGAAAATACGAGTGGGGTGGGTGATGCTGGGGCTGGGGGGAAAGGGGGAAGGGGTGGTCACCCTATTGTTGGGCCAAGGAATGCCCTTGATGGAGATCGAGGGCATTGCTCTCTGCCCACGGACTCGCTCGCACGTATCCTGCGTCTTCACGGCAACATCTTTCGTGTGAACGCCCCCGACAGCCCGTTAGTTCCCTTCTTCCCTCTGGCAACTCCTCGTGGAAGCTCCGTCTAAGACGCTCCGCGGCGGCGACCAGCCTCAGGAACGTGTTAAGTTACCCAATTACCCAGCCAATATAGCCCACAGGGTCACAGGGTCAACACTTAAAGCAGGGCTATTCTCCACGGAGATTATACTGTAGCAGCTGAGGGCCATTGGACACTGACAACCTACCTGGTTCATTGGGCGAGGAGGGGAGGAGGGGAGGAGGGGGAATCTGAGACGGTGAAAGACAAAGGAGCAAAGCACGTATCCACCCAGGCCCACCCATCACCACCACCACCACCACCATCGCCCTCTTTCCTCTCGGCCTGTCCGTCTGGCCTTTCTCCTTCTGAAAACAATACCCCCTCCGCCACGCTCTTTTGGGGGGGAGCGTGTTTATTATTAGTGAGCGGGTCGTTTTGAAGGTCGAAGGGGTGAGGGGTTGAGGGGTACGAGGTCAAGGATGAGGGGGAGGTGCTGGCGGCAGCGTCTGTTTTGGAGAAAGAGTCTCGTGGTCTTGTCCGTATCTATTTCATGACAAATGAAATGCCGCAGGGTCCGGACAGAAACAATGGCTTGTTTGGCTGGCTGCAGGCGCTGTTTGCTGGGGTGGTGGGGGAGGGGTTAGTTAAGACTGGCTTCCAACCCCTGCAGCTGTCCCGGTTGTCACTTCATGTCTTAAGGCTCACTCCCGGCTCAGCGCTCCGGCCCGCAGATCAAGGGGATATGTATGTGTGTGTGTGTGTGTGTGTGTGTGTGTGTGTGTGTGTGTGTGTGCATGGAGCACTGTACATGTGTGTTGCCACGAGTGGATTCTCGATACTCAGCGGCATGTGAAAATAAAGGCCCTAGACACATAAAGACCACTCTGCGGTGTTAAAACCCCTTCGGAATGGAGCAGACCCCAGGGATGAGGTCATCGGTCCGGGTTTAGAAGCCTTTGTCTCACGGAGTGATTGACCGGTGGGGTGGCTATATCAAAGACAATTGTGAGATTGGTTACAGAGACAGTACTCAAGATAAAGCAGGAGTCCTGTTGAATATGAGATGGAGATCATTCACATAACTTAGTCTGGAGATAACTGTGATTATGGGGGAATAATACACGTTTAACGCAAAGACAAGACCACATCTGGGCCACAGGGATATTTGCATGTTGTGTAACTGTTTTCGTGATGATAACAGGTGGTAAACTTTCATACACTGATAATATTCCATGAATAAGCCTCATGCGTGTTTGTGTGCGTGTGTGTGTGTGTGTGTGCGTTTGTATTTACTGGGAAGGAGAATGTAAAGACAATCCCCTCTCTCTCTCTTTCTTTCTCTCTCTCTCTCTTTCTCTCTACCTTATGTCTCAGAGATTAGCCCATGGTCAAACACCTCCTGTTCATCTAAGTAATTAAAATATTAGAATTACTGGATTATAAACTGTTTTCGGTTTAATCCAGCACTCAGAGCTTGCGCCATGTTGCCAAATGGGTCAATAGGAAAATGTAGTGGGCCTCTGTGATTTCTCATTCGTGGATCTGGAAGGGGGAAAGCAAGCCAATAATGGCTTTAAAAGTGTGTGTGTGAGTCCAGCCTCGCCCTCAGTGCCATCTGTCTTGGATCCACTAGAACCAGTTTGAACTGGGAGCAGCCAAAACCAGTCCATGTCAATGCCTCCCCTCCCCTTCTCTACTCTTCTTCTGTGCTGGTCAAACCCATTCAACAGCTGTTGTCTCATAACAGTCTGAACATCTCATATTTTGCCCTATTGCTGTACCTTAGTCAGGTTGAGAGCCTAATACTATTTGTGTGTGTGTGTGTGTGTGTGCATGCAGGGATTTTTAGAAACACCTGGATATGTTTGATGTTTTAATAAATATGGCTTGAGGAAGTTTAGCCTTCTGCTGTGTGTGTGTGTGTGTGTGTATGTACGTGCGTGTGTAATGAGTTTGTGTGTGTGCGTGTATGCGTGTGTGTGTAACGAGTTTGTGTGTGTGCGTGTGTGCGTGTTTGCATGTCTGCGAGTGTGTGTTAGCGTGCGTGTGTGTGCATGTGTGTGCGTTTGTTTGTGTGTTAATGTGTGAAGCAGTGAGTAACTGTATGTATGTGTGTGTATCCCGTGCACGCTCACGCGGGCACACACACACATACTGTATAGACACATACACATATGCACGGTCACACTACATCCATCTTGCACGTGCGTGTGTTTTGTAGACTGTGTGTAATGCATATGTGTGTGTGTGTGTGTGTGTGTGTGTGTGTGTGTATATACTGTATCCTATATGTTGATTATGTATGTTTGTATGTAGAGTTTCTTATGTGTGTGTGTGTGTGTGCCCCTGGTTGGTCTTCACAGAGAGAGAGAGAGAGAGAGAGAGAGAGAGAGAGAGAGAGAGAGAGAGAGAGAGAGAGAGAGGCCCCGCCATCCAACAACAGGGGCTTTGTCTCAATGTGTCTCTTGGCATGTTACACACTTACTTCCCCCACTGTCTCTCTCCATCTCTCTCTCTCCCCCCCTCTCTCTCCCTCTCTCCATCTCTCTTCATCCACTGTCTCTCTCTCTCTCTCTCTCTCTCTCTCTCTCTCTCTCTCTGTTTTTTATCGGGACCATTTTCTCATCAGAAGTCTTAATTTGGCGCGTGGGCCAGCAGGGATTGGGAGCACGGGGGTGGGGTGAAGGGTTGGAGGAGGAGAAGTGGAGAGGAGGAGGCGCAGAGTGGCGATGGCTGCAGACGGACAGCCCTTTGTTCCTCCTTTCCCAGGCTGCTCTCTTGAGCCTCTGTGGCTCCAGTTGCGTCGGAGCCTTCCAGAGGGAGCGAAAGAGGGGAGGGGAGGGGGTGTGAGCTTGAGAGGGAAACGAGGGCACAATGATCGGTCCAACTGGAATCTTCTAAACCCCAGAAAACAAATGTACACACACACACACACACACACACACACACACACACACACACACTGGGGATCTAAGAAGAGAGAAGTTGGAAAAAACTAGAAATTGGTTTGTTTATACGGAAAATATATAATTGATATATATTATGATATAGATAATACAACAAACGACCATTGTAATATACTGATAAGTAACATCAGGCAGCTCCCTCACTGATACTGTAAAGACTTAGCATCATGTTGCCAGTCAAAAAACAGCTGGTAGGTTCAAGTTAAATTCACATTCTAGACACTAGGTGTCCCCATTTCCGATGCATTCCCTTTAGAAAGCAATGTGTGTGCTGTAGTTTAAAAAGCCCAGCGTTAATTCCACAGCATGTTAATGACTCTGTAATTAAACATTAATTTTAAATAATTAATTAGAACATCCGTCTTAACAAGGAGATGTAATAGTTATAGACCCAGACTCAAACTGAACGGTTTACAGCCTACTGTATGCCAAGGAGGTTAGATTCTGAGGTTGATTTTTGCACAAATCTCTTTAACAGGCATGCTGGTTTTATCCAGTTAATTCTCACTTACATAAGACACGTGTATGACAGAGAACACCCCCGTTATTGTTTGATTGTGAAATTTACCTTTAAGCAATCATTTTCACAAGAGTAGGTGTCAAAGTGGCATAAACACTGTACAGCTCATGTTGGTAGTAGGAGGATGGCAAGGAGAAGATATCAAAACAAATATCTTTACTTTGTTCTTACAATGGCTCTTCAGACGTAGAGGAGAATTTATGCCCATTGCTCACATCAACACATACTGTATTGTTGTATTTTTTAGATAATTTACTTGTTCTCCCATTAAACCTGCTTCTTATAAAAATATATGTCTATATACATATATGTCTGTATGCTGCACCCTCAGTAGTGCATAGCAGAAGGTTTTAGGAAAATACATTTTACCAGAAGATCACTAATCCAACAACACCAAGAGAAAGTTCTTGAACCTGACCGTGCGATAACAAACTGCCACGTTAAAAGGAGGGACTGGACAGAGGGACCTTGGGGGCCGTGTCAAAGTTTTGTGTGCCGGAGCATGGACAAACATTGGGGGAAAACATTGGGAAAGGCTGGCAGCCTTTGAGATAGTGGGCCGTTGATCTAAGACTGAGGAACTAAAGTCCACTATCTCCTGTGCTGATACAGCAGCCAAGGTCTGGTTGACACGGGGCCTACAGAACAAACATGGATACCTGAAGACAATGACCTTTGAACCCTGGATGTTGATGAGCAGGAAAAACAGGAAATGGTGAAAGTGAATCGCTTGACATCCTCCCACAAGAGATGGAGGATGAACCAGAGACACACATAGGCACATGCGTGCCTGTGTAAGAAACGAACGCAGATGTTGCGTGTGTGTGTGCGTGCGCGCGCGCGTGCATGGGGCAAAGCGCAAGAATCTTCAGATGTAGCGACAGATGGTATTTGATTACAGAGCAGACGGTCGGTGTTGTACAAAGATGCTGTCTCAGCCCAACCTAAGGAGCTATAGCCTCCGGTGAAGGACAGCTCAGACACACGAAGGAAGGGGGAAAGATCACAAGAGAAAAAATAATACAGCAGGAAAGAAATAAAAGACATGAAAGTAAACCAGAAAGCAAAGCAGGACAATAGGATGGAAGTAGACAAGCAAAACATATTGAAAGATATACAAAAATACATATTATTTTTTAAATGTAATATGTATTTTTAAATGTAATTAAGTGACCTAACAAATGTGAAATGAATGTATGTTGCAGTGCTTATTGTAGAAATTATCTACATATAACTGAATATATTACAGTATATTCAGAGCAGAGGGCCAGTTTTGTACAGTTTTGAATATAACTGAATGTTATATTCAGCTATCTGTAAATACATTTATAATTGTAACATAAAAATTGTATCATTATGTGACTTTATTTTAGTAAACCCCTAGGATATTTCGTACTACTCAAATGTAGTTGCATTTAAGTTTCATATTTTATAATGAAATAAAACTAAATTAAATTATATTTCTTCAAGCATATTTTTGTGTGCCTGTCTCTATGTGAACTTGCCTGTGTGTCTGTTCCTGGGCTCTGTGATTGGTGCATTTAGCTTGATACAGACAGACATCATTTGCAGTCATCTGTAATGCCTGTGGAGACACCACCTCTGCTTGTTCAATCACTCAAAGAGCAGCCGAGATCAGTCTAACAGTAAACATGGACTCTGCTTGTGACACACACACACACACACACACTGTACACAGAAATGTTACAGCTGCTGTTTTCTTGATAAGGTTTCTATACATTATACTTTACATACACTATGTGTATGTAAAGTATACTAAGTGGCTTCCATATACAGTATACCGTCATTTTATTTTATCTCTCTCTCTCTCTCTCTCTCTCTCTCTCTCTCTCTCACACGCACACACACCCACACACACACGCACACACGCACACAATGGATTTTGGATTTTGATGTATTGTAAAAGATCATCAAATGAACAACAACAACAGAATACATTTTATTTTCCATTTTTCATTTGTATTTTTTTATTGTATAATTTTTTTACCATTTTGCACAAGCTTGCATATATACTGCACATACATTCAGTTCATAGAGGGTAAAGGCACGAAAGGCAATTTGACTACTGTTGTATCTGTGGGCTGGGCCAAAAGCAATACAGGGTTAATCTGGAGAGAATATACAAAACTATTCTTCAAACTACACTTTCAAACCCACTCTCAGCCCTGGCCTGGAACAAAACATAACCTTTATTTTCACACCATCACCCCATTAAAATTAATTTCCAGTTCTGTTTAGCTGCCAAGATCCCATTTATCATATATTTCTGAATTGAATGAGTGCACTAGAATACCTTTTGTTCCTTTTTTTTTCTCTCAAATTCAGTTTTAGGTAGACAGGATTCAAATATTTAAATGTGTTCTAATGAAATACAGTACAGCCTTTCCTGTTTGAAAAAAAGAAAGAAAATAACATCAAATAAATTAGGATAAATTAAACCAATAAATTACACAAAATCTGCAAGACAAATAGACATCAATAACAGAAAAATGCTCAAAGCAGCCACGTCATTGGTTTTATTTTACAACCTCTGATGAAAATCTTCAGACTGTTTTTGAAAACATAATTGTTCCAGTTGGAATTACTGCACTAGCGAGGAATAATAATGCCATACAAAAAGCATCAACAAAACACTATTTACATAACATATTGCTAAGTAATACAAAGGCAGTATTTGTCACTGAAAATCCACATCATTGATATTTACACAAAAAAAAAGAGAAAAACAGGAGGAAGGTACAATAATTAAAAAAACAGAATACTACCAAAACCACTGAGAAAACAAAACCCCTTTCAAACAGGTCATAAAACGGATTGAAGGAAATTATCACATGCACCCGCATACACACACACGCACGCACGCACGCACGCGCGCGCACGCACACACACACACACACGCACGCACGCACAGTGCCAAAGCCTAATGAGAATCATTTACATGTTAGGATGGTATACTCCCATGGGTGGGGGAGGGGCCACAGTGTTGAGAATTGTGTCACTGGCTGGTTCACAGGTTCTCATAATCGCTTTCAAACGTACACGCACGCATAGTCACGTGCGCACACAAACACGCGCACACACAATGCAAAAGTGTACAGAAACTGGTCTCTACAAACGTCTAAATATAATGAGAGCCCTGATTTAAAAAAAGGGTTTAAATAATTATCATTGTCTGTATCTTCCTGTCACTCCAAGTATTGCTAAGCAAACACGCGTCCTTCCATGACACTTGTCTTGCAATAACAATAAGGCTTACTTCACCGGGGGTCAAATCTAGATGAGCTGTAGTGTCCGCCCTTGCGTTGGGCTTGTGCCCTGTTGCTCTGCCAGCAGGGTGCCGAATGACATAATCTTTACCCGACCACTACACTGTGCTGTGCTCTGTCAGCGAAAACGAAATAAAAAAAACAACAACAACAACAAAAAAATATGATGCTGGTGCAAATTCAAGGGCACTACAAATATGGAACAGGCCGCCATTAAGGGAGGTGACAGAACAACGAACAGCCTTTTCCTCTGACGGTTTGGAAAAAAGGTTTGGGAGCCAAGCTAGCGAGAGTAAACTCTCTCTATTCCCACTGTTCCTCTCAAACCTTTCTAGAATAGAAAACTTTACATCTATTAGAATTATCTTTCATTGAATCCTGTCAGTATTTACAGTAACAACGTTTCATACTCCCTGAAGACAAGTCTTTTTTTTCTTCCCAATCTCAGGAACACATCCATTCAACGCAATACAAAATGCGAAGAAATTAAATGAAAACAGTTCACAAAAATCGCAAAATACCTACAACTATTGATCCTATTCTACCAATAAATCGCCTATTCTTATTCAACATATTTAAATAAAGTGATCACTAAAAAATACCCTCCATTTTTTTTCCCAGGAAATGTTTATGAACGGCACCTTCTCAAGAATTTTCACTAGTGTATACTGTATCTATATATATATATATATTTATTCCCCATAGATTTGTACTTTACATTTCTTCTTTAAAAAAGGCTATGTATTTCAATAAGGTTATCCCCCCCAGAAAGAGGAAAAATGGACAAAAATATTTGCAACACGGTATTTAGGTCTCGCTAATCCTTTCTGTTTTTGCACATAAGTCTTCATTATCCTGAATGAATCTTCTTTTTAGGTGCAGGAACTCTTTAACTTTAGGGTGGGGCGGGACAATACTAACTTGTGCATCAGATAAATGTATCCTTCCTTTCACCTATTGTGTGTGTCTCTATAGAGCCCTTGGCTGGTGCTTTGAGTCTCCGAGACACAAGACTTACAGCCCTCTCTCCACGCTCCCTCTCTGCTCTGTGGATCTTAAGAACGCTGTCCAGGAGATGAGAGGAGGTGGGGATGGGTGGAGGAGAAGGGGGCGAATAATGAAGGGAGTAGCTCTGTCTTTCTCCACCTCCTTTTGTCAGGTGCTTTGTCTCGTCTTTACAAGTCAGCAGGTTAAGCAACCTGCCTCTTTTGATCTTTTGTGACACCCACACACACACACACACACACACACGGCTTCGTGCATAGGAACACACACACACACACACACACCAAAAGCTGATTTCACCAAGGCTACTGTGCTGTAAGTCGAGGACCAGCCAGCATACCCACACCCACGTATACACACAAACACACACACACACATACACATCCTTTCATTGCTCAGAGCATACCCCATCAAAGGGCAGCTAACACTAACCACTTCTTGAAAATACAGTAGCACAAACAAAGCCCGAGAGGGCTGATCAAAGCACACAGAGGAAGAATCTCACAACAAGAACTAAAAGGAATGGTGTTTTTTCTCTTGGACAACCTCAGTGACGTTTTTTAGTAGGAGCACATTACAAGTGGACTTGCACACTATCTAAGCCTCGTCAGGAATAAAGGGCTTCACATGGGATGTTGCTCATCATACATTTGTCCTGGGTCTTTCCTGGTGGTTAGTGCTTCTCTATTTGCCCCTTGGGGGGGAAGTGGGGGGAAGGGGGGTGTTCACCTCTGACCTCCTATTGCTGAGAGCAAGGAGCTGATCACTTAAAGGCAGGTGCACACAGAGGTGTGTGTGTGTGTGTGTGTGTGTGTGGTGAGGAATGGGAGGCGATCCTACTTGAAAGAGAGATAACGTGGTAATTGTGTTAGTGTGTTTCATTGTAAGCCTGCCTAAATCTCATCATTCCTTCAATTAATACTTCCCACTATGAGATCCTTGTCCATTTATATCTGCTTGATTATCAGTCGAGCTCAGCGAGACAGTATTTTAGAATGCCAGTGTAATAGCATATTCAAGTATATCAACTCCTGTGTTAGAGAAAAACTTCATAGTGTAATTTAGACTTCATTTGCCATTAAAATATATCAAGGAAAGCCGCTGCCACTTATGCAAGCACAGATATTAATGCAACTAATATTAACGATAACTAATCCTGAATATAAAGTCAATGAAGAAATATATAGTGTACGTTTATAGCTGAGAAAAAAAAACATATCAGTCAGTGTAAGGAATATACGTGTTACAGTGTATCAAAGCATGGATGGAAATGTCACTAAGAATATGTGTATGTGTGTTTTAAAAGTAATTCCATTCATAACCCATGGTTCTAACCCTAACCATGACATTTTCTGCATGTGTGTGCGTGAATTATGTGTGTGAATTATTTGACAGCCTAGTATATCTTTTAAGGCATCTACAAGCACTTTTAGGCTAACATACTGTAGTTCCTCTGGAGGCCCCTGTCAAACAAATATTACATTTCCCATTCACCTTCATCTTAGCATGTGCACAAATGCCCACCCTCCTGTCCCCCAAACAGCAAAATAAAAACAAATATAGTACTGTATATTGGAGATTTGGGGGTTAACGTTTTACAGGATTTAAACTCTGAATAATATTAACAATAATAATTTACTTTTTTCTGCATCTGCAAACAAATCTCGAAGTGCCAATCTTTAGCAAGCATTAATGACAAATAATAACAATCATTATCATAAACAACAGGAATAACAACAATAGGCATAATAATAATGTACACCCGATCAACACAATGCCCTACTTGTGGATAAAACACACTTCAAAACATAGTAGAGCAGAGCAGGTGTTAACCAAGTCAGGACTGGTCCCTTAGACGTGTTTGTCTTTCTTATATTTCTGTGGGGACATCTTCAGAAGCACAGTTTATGGGTGCCCACTTCATATTGCAGGGACAGTTCCTTGGGCAACAACACCTACTGTATTAGAGGAAAGCTCCTGAGTCTTATGGTTAATGTGTACTGAGGCGCCAGTCAGTACTCTAGTAGTGTGTGCACGCGTGTGTGCGCGTGTGTGTGCGTGTGTGTGCGTGTGTGTGCGTGCGTGTGTGTGCGTGTGTGCGTGCCAGTGTGAGTGAGAGCGTGAGCGAGAGCGATAGAATGGAGTCCTCACATTGATGAGGTTCACACAAAAAAAACACCCCAAAAAAATATTAGAT
>JAODUH010000017.1:1672108-1696556 GCA_027564835.1 Typhlichthys subterraneus
ATAGCGTCCTGCATGAGGTCTTACCATATGAGCTTTGAATGGATAACAGTCATGCCAACTAAACTCCTCTAAATTTGGCTCCTACTGTATGAGGAGGGTGTGCTTTCGTTTTGCCCTGGGAACATATTAACACATAGTAACAGTTTTTACACCAGAAGCAGTAGAAGATGGTGTTTCATTCATGACCATGTTATAGTATATGTTTTATGTAAAGCACATTGAGTCTGTCATTTATATAATGTATAGGCACTGTCACAAATGGAAATAAATAGTATTCCGTTATGACCGTACCAGATGAACTAAAGTTAGAGTTACTAATAATAATAAAACATCTAAAAAGAATTAGCCAAAATAGATAGCCTAAATCTAATTCACATAATTTGAAATTATATTACTTCTGAGCGCCTTAGATCTTACTGACGATCGACGGGTTTTAACGGCCCAGTGGAACCATTTCAGAACAGGAAAAGGGGGCGGGGATGTATCCTGTGGTCCGCAGTGTTCCACAGTGCAGGCAGGGACCTGTCTCCCTTCTCTATATCACAATACCTACAGGGGGCAGAGGGGAACATAAACTAGCCTGGGTTTGACACGCACAATCCTCTGCAAGGGTGCTGCTCATTATATAGGACCATGGGGGATAATACTGAACAGAGAGAGATAAATAAATGAAAAAGCCACACATTTAGGCTATGCCAATTTCTATCTAATGGCTTACCTTTTGAAAAAATCTGTTTGTTTCTGTTTGACGACAGAATGCATTTATGCTGTATGCTGTTATGTTGTTTCATTGATATACAGTATTTTTGTGGAAGCTGTACAAAGCCATTTGTGGAAGAGTTTTTGGTAGCGGTTCATTCTGTTAATGTGGCTTATAGGTTAAGTGATAACCAACTGTAATTATTGGCTCATTCTGATTACCAAGACCTAGGACTCTGGAACACGGTGTAAGATTCCCTTAGTTCCTGGCAGCGGTAGTCCTAGGGATACATGTGGTTTCTCTTATCACCCCTTAAGGTAAATATAATTTCACATCCACGCCACTGTAGTGGGGGATCACTCTCCAACGATAACAGGGCTAACTCTTAATGCACGGAGACACATGGTGGACAAAGGGATCTTTCTCAACTCCAGTTATCTGCATAATTTCCCAGATAAACAGCCACCTCAATGTCTGCACTGTTTTGATGAGGGTGTATATAAAATAAATAGAGTCAGAGTAATGGACTGCTTCGCATACTACGGGTTTGTTTAATACATTCCATTGAGTTCCAGTGTATTTTAGGCTATTGCGAACACGAAACCATACGATTATGTCTCAATTAAAGTTATGACCTCGTCACATCTGGTCGCTTGGTTACCTGCTAACATTTTACCATTCTAGGCTAAATATCTCTCTCTCTCTCTCTCTATCTCTCAAACATCATAAGATGTTTAGCATGGCATAGTTGTCTGTTATTGGCCCCCGCCTCCATTTTTACTTTTGTCTGATAACTGCTGAGGGACACATTTATTTACCAGTACCCCAGTAGCTAGTTTGGCACAACACAGCCTTTTCATGTGCCGGTCCTTGCATACCTGGTTAAACATTTAAAGTGTACATCCAGGATGCCTGCTCATTATTGTTTTTGCATCAGGTAATATATACATCAGGTTGTATGTCTTCTCATGTTATCATTGTGGCAGCCCAAGGGAAATAATGAATGTTTTTAGAGCACAATGGAGGGGGTGTTCCTACCGTATTGGTTTTTATTGGAGTTGAGGCCTGCTTGGGGCTGTGTTGTGCAAAGACTTGGGCTTGTGTGTGTGTGGAGTGGTTTTAATCAGATCTGGTGCAGTTACTTTCTGTGCTATGCTACTGCAGGTGTTCGCATGCATGCGTGTGTATACTATAAACAGACCTCCCCCCACCAGCGCATCCACGTAGCCTCTGCTTAAACATAAATGACAGCCACACGCACACAGCTCAGGGTTTCCAGCTTGTGATCTCCAAGCTGGGAGCACCAGCAGCTACTGGGGATTGAGTCACAGCAATTACCGGCTGTGTCCAAGCTGTCATGGAATGTTATTTAGAATGTTCCGTACTTTAAAGGGGGTAGTGTGTAGTATGTAAGGTAAGGTAGCAGTTTGCGTCGTAGTCATCCCCACACACACACACACACACGAACACATACAACCACACACAAACACAATGCCTTAGCAGCCCCATGCTGCTCACTGTGAAAAAGGAGTTTTGGCAAAGAATGCTGTAAAATTACAGCGAAGAAATGTAGAAAGAGGAATGTTTTTGTGTAACTATTATTATTATTATTATAACTAATATTATTATATATATATTATATATATATATATTATTATTAGCCATTGTTTTCATACATACAGCATACAGCACATATACATTTGTATTGTATGGTGGCCATGCCCTGGCCAGACCCTTGGCTGGGTCAACCACATTTTAAAGCATCATAGACAGGCCTGTCTATGGCTTGGCTTGCTGCCAAGGTCAGGGGAGCTGCCCGCTCAACACGCCTGGTACAAAATTCCATTTGCCCCTGGCATGTTCATTTAACCTGCTGTAAAGATTTGACATTAGAAGGACATGGGTTCATATATTGTGCATATCATGAACTTGGCAAAGGCACTGAAGCTTAAAAACTGCCTGTGATAACGCTGAGCTGAAATACAGCAGAACCTCCCCATTGAGGTTTGCTTTTATAGTGTCAACTTTTAAAGCTCCTAGCTCATAGCCTATAACTGGCAAACTGTCTGTTTATCTGCTATGTTTTTAAAAGTTGTCATGTTCTGTTTTGACTTTTAACAGAGATTTTACCTTTTTTCCCCCACTGCAGTTTCTGAAAGCACTTTAGGCATATACTATGACTTGGCAGAATGCACGGTCTCTTATGCTGTGTTCACATGGAACACGGCAGACTAGTATTCTCCTTGTCGATGTTTTCTCCGTGTGTGAGGGAGCTAGGAACATCCGGTTGTAAATGACGTCGCGGAGAACGGCAAAAAGTTCAAATATTTTAACTTCCAGCGGATCGACGTTTGTCGTTGCCGGCGTCTGCATTTATTTGCCGTCCTGCTGTCGTCTGCTTACACGACATCCGGTTTGCCGTCTGCCGTGTGAACGCAGCATAACTGTAGTTGTCCACACACAACACTTATTCCACTACATAGAATATGTTCTGTATCAACACTGTATCATGTACTGTATCATTCATTCTTAACACTAGGGTGCCTAGAAATTAATTTCCGTACAGAGATGATTGTTCCTTTAAAGGACTTAGCTGACATTTGATGTATTTCTGGGGCATACTCAACCTAAGAATAAGAATCCTAAGAATAGATTTGTACATTCCCCAAAGTAGAGAGATAGGTGTCCTGTTGAATTAGTTGAGCGCAGTATTTTTTCCACTGTGTATAAAGTAATTGTAAGTGTTCTTTTCATCTCTTGGATGTACCGTACCATAAGTACAGCTTAGCTTTTCTCTGTGTTTGACTGTGAAACACTGTAGTGTTGTCATAAAACACTAACCCTTCAGACTTCACCAGTTAATACTGGCGGGGACTTTGGAGGGGACTATTCAGATACTATTTTTGTCTTTTTCCATGAAATATCAGCTCACGTGTATTTCTTCTTTTTTATTTTTTTGCTCTATCCTGTTGGTAGTTGCCTGCGCTATGCTGTGAGCGAGAGTGGGTGTAGACCTACGGTGGACGAAGGCATGAATGCCAGGCTTTGTGTCCGGAGCTGTGTGAGCAGCGATCGCCACTCTTCTGTTGAGGTGGAGCAGAGAGAAACATGGCTACTCCCCTGGACTTTCCAAAAGCTAATTTTATTAAGCAACTCCGTGGGTTTCACTTTCAAGATTAATGTCCCTAACTTTCAGTTCATACAATGCCTCTGAAAAGGTACTTTCATGGCATAATTTAGATTGAGCAACTCTTTGAATTCTAGTAAAGGAAACTTCAAGGTTGAGTTATGAGGTCTTTTTGAGCAATATGCAACAGCAGCATTATACTGTATAAGCCTACTGTATGTTTCATCAACGGTTGTGCACTGAGGGAAAAGAGTAGGAAGGAACCAGTTTATCAGTTTGGCAGTTCAGTAACGGGAAAGTCAGGTCTGCAAGGGCATAATAATCAGCTGTTAATCAGCAGGACGCATTCTCGGCGTGGCTGTCTCTGTTTCAGCTGAAACAGCCCTCCGGGGCCCGTTTAGCCGGGAGGTCAAACGCCCACACGACCGGTCATATCAAGATGTTTCCGGCTAGGACAAAGACGGCCTTTTTAGGTAACAAATTGTGAGCTGAAGCACAGGTAGAGAGCAGTGTTTGGCTTGGGTGGGGATTTACCCATTAATGGGTGTGGCTTCTGTTGGGTGCTCACCCCTATATGTGCGGGTGTGTGTGTGGGTGCGTGCATGCATGCGTGCATGTGTGTAGAGATTCTCAAAATAGGGGACGGGGTCCCATGTCACACAGAATGATTCTGAGGTTTAACATTTTGTAATTGTTTCAGTCTCACCCACACTGAAGTCATTGTAATATAATTTTCAAAAGCATACCTATATACACAGTGCAATTTATCCTACTTAGGCTTTGACTGTGGAAAAACAGAGTAAAAAGTTAAAATAGGTTTATTTTGTGTGTTTTACAATACAGATACAATTCAAGTTCTGGCAGGCTCACACAACCTTCTAATGTGTATCTCAACCAAAATACTAAAAAGGCAGACTGACAACAGCCATGGTGTAACAAAGGACATGGGAATGCTAGCGAGGTCAATGGCTGACTGTGCATTCACACCGCCAGCAGTCACGCGCTGGCAGGTAGCAAAGTCACTTTGTAGCTGTCGCTGGTGTGCGTGTTTAACATAGAACCATTACGGTGTTTAGTCCGTCGCTGGTGGGTGTATCTGTCCTGTCGCTCAGAGGTACGCAATGTGTGTCTGTCTTCCTACATGCATGGGCTTAACAAACCCATGAACAAACGTACATTGTCGATAAAGCTGTAATGTAAATGCTGCTGTGGATATAAATATGATTGCAATAATGACTTGACTTTAACAGCACTTACAATGAATGAATGAATGGTGTTAATAATGTATCGACCCTTGCCTTGCTTCCTCTTAGCGAAGGTGGTATCAGCCTGGGGGTTGTGGAACCTGGCCCCTGCTTGGAGAGAGGGTGGGGTAATTCCCCTTTTCATCCATGAGCAAGATGGCCAACCCCTTCCTGCTCCTTAATACTTGTTGTTGTACTCATTCTAAGTGACGTTGTGTAATCCAAACAACCCAGCAGTTGCTTCTAATATTACAACCACTACAACTGTGCTGCTAGTACGCACACTGCAAGATTGGAGGTGTTTTCGGGTCCTCTCTTAAAGGTGCTGTGGTAGGGTTGATCCTTTGACCCTGTAAGACCTGAGGAGATAAATATACAACGTCACCTTCTCTCCAATATACAAATTTACAAATGTTTCTTTAAAAAAAAACACATTTACTTTCAATGGCAAGACAATATAACCTATTGGCTATTTAAATGTAGTCTTAAAAATAAAAATAAAGATTTGCAAATGTGTTTTTTGGACCGCTAAGTGAAGTTTTCTTTGGACTAAAATGGGTCTTCCAGGGTAAAGTGATTCTATACGACTTTCTACCAATAGATGTCATACTAGAGCACCCCTATCTCAGACCAAAACCAGTGCTTCGTGGACCCCATACTTGCGCACACACACACACACACACACGCACACACACACGCGCACACACACGCACAATGAAATGCAGGCATTGACCAGCTATGCAAACAAAAAAGAGAGGACCTACAACACAGGAAACTAGTGATGCCATTATCTGCACAGAGCGCAATTACTCCACTAAATGTTTACAAAGGTAATAGTTGTTTGCTGCTATATTAATGTTTAAACGATCATATAGAGCAGCTCTATACGAGTGCCACACTAACCCCCAGATGACCCCACCGCCCTCCACATGACCGTATGCTGCAATAGAGAACAAACACTAAGGCCAGGGAGAGAAAGATAAGAGCCAAAGACCAACAATCGATATCTCAGGAATAGAGGACCCACGTGTCTTATTATATATCCCTAAAGTAGTCTAGAGTCAGTCGGCTATTCTCCACATCAGAATAGTTAACACACAATGTCTCCATTCATCAGAACTGGATCGCACACAAACAAACACCCATTGTGTGCGATGCGCAGCGCGAGCTGCCATGACCGACATCCAAGAATGGCTGTTGTGTGAGCCAGTTAGAAAGCATCTTGTAGTTGCTGTTTTCCCATGAGAGGCACCCTCACCAATGTGTGCCCGGATGGGGAGAAAAACAAAACATTTCGGTGAACCCTCATTATTAAAACGACTTGTTTGTGAACCAAGGCACGACTTGTTGTTTTTTCAGAGTGAGAGCACAACGTCGTCAAGCCAGCCGCCACAAGATGCGTGCGATTGCCGTGCACAGCCGGTAAACATTAAGAAAGCAAGTGGAACGCTCATAAAGGGATAAATTGTTTAAATCGGTTGTTGTACTCTGTGCTGTTTCAGTGTGTCGAACATGTGCGAGTTCTCCGCGCCGCGTTTTGGGGTGAGAACGGCTGAGAATTGGACTTTAGGGCTGAGGGTAAAATGTTGCAGATGGTGGTTCTGGTGTGAGACCCCCCTGCCTTCTGCCTTCTCTCTCTCTCTATATATATATATATATATATATATATATATATATATGTTTCTCTCTCACTTTCTTTCTCAGTCTCTCTTTCTACCACACTAAGATAATAATCACACACACACACACACGCATACACATGCACACAACCACGCACACACACACGCACACACACATCTCCCCTGCAGATACTGTGAGAACATTACTTTTACGGCCCAATTGCAGTGGTCACTGACATTAAACGATATTAAACTGCTCTAGTTAAAGCGTTTCACCATTTTGAAAACTATAAAGCATAAAAGTTTTTACAAAGCGGTAGCTACTGTTAACCTTTTTACTGGAGTTGAGAGTCTCACAAATGCAAGCTGTGGCTAATCAGGGAGGGTACAGTCTGTTTACTTCTGTGTTGCGTGTGTGCGTGTCTACTGTATGTGTTTGTGTGAGTTTTTGCATGGCTCTGTGTGCGTGTGGCTTCATTCTGTATTAATGCATGCTAAGTGCATGGATAATGCTTCTGTGTAGGGTGTACTGTACGCAGCTATAGCTATACAGTAGATGCTTATGTGTATGTTCTGTATACAGTTTATGTGTGTGTGTGTGTGTTTATGGGCAAAGACCCCATTGCTTAAATCACTTCCATATTAATTCTACCTCACTTCCCCATAAACATCCTGCAGCAGCCCCCCGATGGTTTGTTTATGAGCTGAGGTGGAAGCAAAGCCCACACAGGAGGGCGGCTGGTGTCTTGATAACAGGGGATTCACAGACATGGATATATAATAGCAGCTAATAAAGCAACTAGTGAAAAGTATCACGTAATTGCAGATCACTGGAGTTCTAATGATGCAGCATAATAAGAATCAAAATGAAAATGTTTAAGTTGGCTAACATAGAAAGATTGCCAAGTCAATATAATGCTGCCTTGAATCTAATGAATGTCCATCTTGGAAATCTTTGCAAGCGCTGATATACGTTTGCACTTGTCTACATACAGTACAGTAACTCATAATTACAAGTCCCCAGATTTGAATCCAAAGCGGCTTAACGGTGAGCAGGGTTGGGTACGTTACTTTTTACATTAAACCAGATTTTTTTTTTTCTTCAATTATTGATTCACGTAATGTCATGTAATCACTTCCCAATCCTGACAGTGAGTACAAAAACTTATTTATGAACAGATAGTGGTCATCGTGCTCAAGAATGCCTACAATTTGGGCTGGACAGTTCGGGGACCCCCGGTGTCCTCTGCTGGGCGTACTGTAGCTTTATCACTAGCAATAGAAATCTGGATCCATACACTTCAACAGGATACCATTAGCATGAATATCACACCGGTACGCCGCACTTTGATCAGTGTGAGTCAAATGCCACCGCATAATCAAGGTCTGAGGCTGAGCTATTAATGACATCTTCATCCTCATAAGGGATCAAGCTATTCCCATACGCGCACAGACACGGCTAACCCCCACGGTATACCTTAGACAAACATCCTTGACGATAAGAGTCTGAGGATAATGACTATAATGATGCCGATATCACTTCCCCCACCCCCCACCCCCCACAATTTCCCCGTGCCCCACCCAGTATATCTTGTTGTCTTAACCAGCAGTTGAGACATCATAGAAGGTGGTCGAGACCCAACACTGGGTAGAGTGATGAGTCTGCACTGTATAGGGAAAATAAATGGGAGCATGCCTGTGTTGGTATTTGAGGGGATTAGCAGATGAAAGCTCAATAATCACTGTTTTTTTCCCATACAAAGGCTATACAACACTGCTGCATTATGAGTTATTTATTTTTAAACATGTATTTTCTTTAGCTATAGGAGCTGTGGAAATTGTGCGGTTCCAAAATGTCCATGTGTTCATTTAAGGTAAAGAAAACATGTTTTTTTAACCAGTATATTGTCCAATATCATACAACTATATTAGTAATACATATCTATACTTAATAAGGGACAGTTACATGAGCCATTTCTCACGTAATCCAAGAAAAGTAATCAATTCCTGTCATTACACAAAAGCACATTAATCAGAGCTTTACTGTAAACCCGCTGATATGGCGGTTATTGAACTTTACTCTGCTAATGACTGCTGCTATCAACACACGCAGAATGAATGTTTACATCAACTGCATGGGAACGTGAGCTGGAGTGTACAACTTTATCTCTATTTATGAACTATTCATCATTCATGGTTTTCCCTTCATTCATAGTTTTCACAACAAGTATTCATCTTCAACTTTTTTATGATTATCTTGGGAATGTGTAAAAAACAGATACAACAATGAAATCAAGAGATGTTTCACAAATGGTGTATTCTTTATCATGTGTTATTGTTTTATATTGGCTTTAAAGTCCTGGAAAATGTGTAAATTGTTAAGTGACTCCCACCCACACACACACACACACACATCTATATATTGGTGCAATGTAATGACTATGTCCCACAGAACTCAGTCTATTATCTCCAACTTTTGAATCTATACAGATGCCTATAGCTAAAATCTTTGGCCAAGTGCTCCTGTTCCAAAAGCAAAAGTATTTTACACTCAGGACAGCATACCACAACAGCACAGGCATTTGAAAAGGTTCCTCCAAAGTGCGAAATAACAACTGGTGGTCTCCCATTATAGTTAAAGCAAACGAAACGCCCTGACCCCTTCTAGTGTGAAGCGTGGGCCAAACCTTCAAGAATGTCAACAGCACAGCCACGTAGCTCAACGCCATGTACTGATAAACCCTCAACAGAGCATGACAGGTTTTGTCAAAGCCGCCGGAAACCAAATTGAAACATTAGAAGTAAAGTGAATAGAAGCAAATATGAATCAGCAGGCAATATACGTATGTTGGGGAGCTGTGGAGATTTTACTCTGCGTTGTGACACAACCGTCACAAAATCTGTTTGTGTTAAGGATTGGTGTCCCCACACACTTAGTACTGTATGTTGCTATAGTGACAACTCTGATCGCAAAATAATGAATCAAGACTGTTTAGCAACAGAAGGCGTAGTTAATGGTTTTGTATTGTATAAATGGGTTAATCCTCCCTATTTATAATGGCAGAGAATCAGTGTCCCCTCAGGAATTTTAATCTTCCTGAGGGCTCTGGTCAAGAGTCCAACGGCCCTGCCAAAGCTGCACACCCCACTAGGGTCACTCGGAGAACATCTCCATGTAAGGTGGTCATTGTAAGCTGCTGAAAGCTAAAGGAAGGACAATTACAATGGATTCAGCACCACAGGAAGGAAATGCAAGTTACCTTTTTTTTAAAGTGAGAATTACTATGCAGCCACACCAAATGACAAAAACTCAACATATGACCGCCAAAGGAAATACAGGAGACTGAATATCTTACAGGTTCCACCCAAAAAATATTTTTCATGAAAATGTAATTTACACATTATCTAATGTAGTGACAATAAATGTATCTTGCATTGTTATATGGTTAAATGGTTTCCTGTGGGCTTCGGGCCATGGTAACTGTGACTGTTATCTGGGCTCATAGGTGTAGAGAAGGCCATGCTCTCTGCACTTCAGGGAAACACGGTGAATCATAAGAGCAACTCATGCACAAAATGTTGTCTTTTTATACCTGCATTTTGAATGGCAGCTGCAGTTACATTAAGTCACAGTTAAATAGATGATTGAGAAATGCTCACAGATATAGAAGTTTATTTCTGTGTATTTGCCCAGTTCTCCTTAATCACAATGATGGTTTCCAATGAACATGGAGGGGCCATGAAGTACACATAACAGCACACTCGCAGAAGGTAAGACTACAATATGAAAAATTAATGTGTCTGTGCGTAGGCTTACATATTCATTATGCTCCATATCCTCACATTTGCTTTGGAGGTGTATTTGATTCATTTTGGCAAAGTTACAGAATTAAATGTGATCAAAATAATTTGTAAATAATTGCTTCTAATACATCCACATCCTATTGGCCAGAACTAAGGTATGCTAACAAATAGACATGGATCTTATTTCACATGTCTAACCTAATAACCCTATTAAAGCTGCATATTCTGCTCATATTGTGTACTGTATGCCATACATTCTTTTTGGCATGTACTTTTTCCAAGAGTCATTCATGCTTGGCAGAAATATCAGGTAAAAGGTTACTAGGTTGGCACCTTAAGCTAAATACATTTTCTGGAAAACATAATTTCAGTTGCTGCTCTTTCAGTTGTTCCAATTCACTCTGGCAAACACTGTTCTGCGGTTAGGCCCAAACAAGTCATGGGTTTGGCTTTACTTTGACAAACTACAAGCAAGCCAATAAACTAACTAACTTGGTCTCCACTGATTTTAAATAATGATTGTAGCCTATTCCCCCCCCAAGGCTAATGGCAAGATATCCAAACCCACTGCACAGATCACAAATTTAACATTACACATTAGACTCTAGTGTACACATTTTTGTGTAGTTCATGTGAATGATTATAACTATTTCAGATGAAGGCCATATTAATCATAACTAGCTAATGTAGCTAGCTTTTGCCGATGCCTGGGAGTCACCCAGTAAATGATTCACCGACCGGGAGGGCTGCACTTATTAGTCGTTGGTGGGAGTATCTCTGAGCTCAAGCATTCCACAGTGGCATCGCTGGTGAAGATGAACAGCTTTCCCTGAATATAAGGTGGAAATGTAGCAGTAAAACAGTGTTATAGTAAAGGCTGTAAAGGAAATCTGCAAATAGGATGTAGGTACTTGATGCTTGTGAATACCAACAGCTGTACACAAGCTCAAAACAGAATCTGAGCGACTTTACAATTTAAAAATCCAGGGATTTATTAAAGTTCTGAAACAAGATAAATATAATTTACAAATACATGCAGCCGTCTGACAGATAGAAACCATCTATTATCTACGATTTGATTTAACCCAAGACATAAGCCCACACAATATGCCATTGACAGACGTTTTTTGTTTTGTACAATGACTTCCCTAAAATGATTTTATTCGGTGTGAGGACTGCCGAAATATTTCAGTCAAGACGGAGAAAAGTCTACATACAATGCGGTGCAGACTCTCAACATGTACAGTTTAATTTAATTTGATTTCCCTTGTTTTTCTCTGCGTAGCAGTTGAAACATTTACATCATGGGATATGAATAAAGCCTTCAAGGCAGATGACTGCTACTGTGTGTGTGTGTGTGTGGGGGTGGTTGTCTAGGGTAGTTTATGAGAGATCTCCTTATCAGACTGGAGTCCGCCTTACAGATCAAAGTAGTATGAAGGCTTGTTAGGGGGCCACAGCTGATTGCTGTGATTTGCTGTGATCATAAAAAAAAAACAAGATACAATGAAGCTGTGTCCATAACCAACATCCCACCTCCCCCACCCCCAACACACCCACACACACACGCACACGCACATGCACACACACGCACACACACACAAGATAGCTATGTAATGTGTGCCATACATTTATGTAGTCATACTATAGTTCTCACTTGAATGTTGACATTAGACAAGATAATCCCTAAATTTAAATTACAGAAATTCTGTATGGCCATGTTGTTGGCCATATGCCATCATCCTTTCTGTTAACAGTGACTGTGCAGGAGATATAGTGGAACTCCTAGCCTTTATCATTTGTTTTTAAATCTGCCACCTTATTCAGTGGAAGGCAGTGGAAATATATTATAATCATAGTGAGACGAAGAACATGTTCAAATCTATCCAAAAAGTGGCTTTAATTCATAACATGGTGACCAGTGACAAAAAAACAAACAAAACAAAAAACAGGACTTTTCTATAGTAAAATTTAAATAAATTTCTGAAATGTTGAGGTAATTGAAGGCGGAACTGAGAACTTTTGGAGAGGTATGCTATAACCGAGTGGATATGGGATCAGGGGGAGGAGAGAGAGAGAGAGAGAGTAAGAGAGAGAGAGAGAGATGCACAGACCGAGTAGTTAGTTCTAATAGGCTATAACATTTATTTCGGTTTCAGGATTACAATCGCGCCACGTTCATCACGAGACACCGGTTCACCGGCCGAACTATTACGCAGAACTGCACTTGCATGGAAACTGTTGGGTTTTGAGTTTTTCGTCGCGCAAAGTTGTGTTACACTTTTATCCAAGTAACTTGGGACGTATGGGCAACTTATTATGACTGTTGACTATCCTGTACGCGTATTTATGTGCCAACGATCGCTACTTATAAGAATAACGGAATATAACTATTTTTGGACCAACATTTGAAACGTGGTGTTACGGTGCACCTTTGAACTGGAGAATGGAGACATTGATACTTTTCCAAGTGATATTGATATTACCTCAGGTCAGTTTGGGGCTCGGATATGCGGAGGCACAATCGGGCATCTTCCCAGCACAGAGCCAGACATCCACCGTGGGTTCGCAGAGTTTGGGGAGAGTGGCGAGCAGGCACAGGTAGGTTACAGTAGACCTACTATATATAAAGTGATCGGTTCGATTTAAATGATGTGACCGTCAAGCTGCGACGCAAATGTGCAGATTTGGAGCCATTCATTTACGACTGACACGTTTTTCTTAAAGTGCATTATCGATTAACTTGGACTATTGTCGACTAAAAATACTTTCACCGTCACGAGGTCTCCTCGTCGCTTCTTCTTATGAGATAAGTTTATATTCGTGCCGCTGCCGCAGCCTTTTCTCCAATGGAAGGCGTGTCACGGTGAATTGGCGCTGCTTGGATTTCTGTGAATAGGCCTGTATGTGACACAGAGGGAGCGCGCCTAACACCACGCAAATGTCAGCAGAAATTGCCTCATCATGCTCTAATTTTTTAAAACACAAAGCACCATGTAGAAATTCATGATTAGAAGTTTAAAGAAAAACATTGCAGGACTAATGCCCTAAAGCCTTCACAGTTTATATACGCACGTAGCATTACAGCGTACATTTGTGGCTTTGCCATGCTGATAATATCTTGTATATCACAGAGATTACCTATTTAAAGATACTGATATTAAAACTGCTGAGAGGCTATTAACCAACATGTGTGGCACACACTTTGTTTTACTTGCACGTGAGCAATAGAACTCATATTGCACTTTGGGGACGCATAAGTGCAGCTCACTGAAGAGATATACAGTATAAGCCATATACTGTGTGTGTGTGTGTGCGCATAAATGTGATCGTCAGTCTACGTGCCTGTGAGCTCTGCTATCTATGAACACATATGGTCTGTATCAGCCTGCATATGTTCGTAGTTTAGCATGTGTCAGAGTGTGTGCGTGTGTGTGTGTAAGCCACGCTTGGCTACTGGCAGATGAACCCTCACAATATGAGCTTCTTCACCACTGACATCACAGTGCAGGGCTGTGTGATAGAGCCAGGCAGCCTGCTACTGGACCCCTGCTACTGGGAGCCTGCTACTGGACCCCTGCTACTGGGAGCCTGCTACTGGGAGCTTGTTACTGGGAGCTTGTTACTGGGAGCCTGCTACTGGGAGCCTGATACTGGGAGCCTGATACTGGGAGCTTGTTACTGGGAGCCTGCTACTGGGAACTTGTTACTGGGAGCTTGTGGGAACTTGTTGCAGGACCTTTGCTACTGGACCCCTGCTACTGGGAGTTTGTTACTGGGAGCCTGTTGGGGAGAATGAAAGGAGGGAGTGAGAGAGAGAGAAGGGGGGGTGGAGAGAGAGGGAGAGAGGAAGAGAGAGAAATAAAGTGATTGAGGGAGAGGAGAAGAAGCAGGATGAGAGAAGCAGGGAGGGAGGCCAGGCAGATGGGTGGGTGACTCAGCAGAGAGGAGGAGAGATGGTGGGGAGCTGTGCCACCCTGGGTGTCTCCAATGTCCCATGAAATGTTATTGTTGTTAGTACAGTTACTGCTTTTCATAAAGCAAGTCGCACACAGCCACCCTTGGCACATCCTCAAACAAGTATTAGTAGTATAGCTGCAGATGTAAAAAAAGAAAACCACACACACCGCACGAGAAAATAACCAATCTACCGAGCTTCATGTGTTTATAAATGGTCAGACAGCTCGTACAGCGTACAGAGTCTAGTGCTGTGTGCTAGATGAGTGACACAGGTCACAGATAACGTTCTATTGATACCTCAGGGGAAACCTAGGTCAACAGTCTGTGGGCCTAATAGACTATACAAAAATACAAGCTATCTTGCATTATCTTGCAACCTACTAACAAGCACACGCTCTACATTCAGTACAAACATACTTTATTAAATAACATAGGTATACAATTGTATAAAATACTACTTGGAAAAACCCCACTACGGTGGGGTGGCCTGACCGAGACAAAGGAGACAGAATGAGACCGGGAGAAGCAGAAAGACATACATAGAGACAGACAGGCACAGATCAGTCCATGAGAAAGTGACAGGCAAGCAGAGAAACAATAGTGGTGTCCTTACTCCTGGACTGTGATGCATATAGTACACACACGCACACACACACATACAGTACACACACGAACGTGCACTCGAATATTCTGGCCCGTGGCACTGTGCTGCATACCCTTTGGCATCTGTTTGAACTCCACTGATGTGTTTTGACAGATGTGTGAGGCTGTCGAATGAACTCCGAGCATCTAGCAGGGTCTTAAAGGGGGCTGGAGGACCGAACCCTATCCGACACATCCTCTGCCAAAATACCATCTCGTTGGCGGCGTCTTCGATGCTGGAAAGAGCGAATGGAAAGAGAGGGTGAAGGCTGCTTGTGGTGTATTGGGTGGCTTGATTGTACAAAGCACATTGCATCTGCTTGTCTGTCTATTGCTGGTACGAGTCCCAGTGTCCTCGCAGGGTATAGGTCGACAAATGTCAAGCAATAGCGGTCAAAGAGCCCTTGAGCAAGGCATGTCACCTCATGCACAATAGGCGGGCTCGTTTCTAGTCGTACATGCCTCCGTAAACACACGCCCCCACAACCCCCCTACAGCCATCTGAGCACTCACCTGGCAATGTGTAACAATGCGAAAGAGCAAACGATGGTATCGTACTTGCTCTCGTATATCTTTGTGACCTCCTGGGCTAAACAAGCGGCGCAGAGTTGACAAAGTCAGGCCTGGCCTTTGAAGTTGGAACAAGTCCAAAGGGAGACTTAAGTGTGTCTGGAAAGGACGGAGCGATAGAAGGAAACAGAGACTGAAGGAATTCACGTGCGTGCTCCCAACGTGCGCACGGTGCTTTTGCTCAAGCGCGCCGCTGCACGCTCGTGGTGTGGGCGAGTGCGCGCGTGTGTAACGCTGGCGTTTTCAGTTTGTGTAGCGGACCTTTACAAGGATGCCAGAGGGGTGCTCAAACTCTGGGTCAAAGGTCAAAAACAGTCCCCCTCTTTCATGGAATTCATTCGGAAGCCCTCCTGAGCCCCCTCTTAAATAAAGAATGATCCCACTACAATGAAGGCCTTCAAGTGATTCTTTTGTTGTGGAATAAACTCTTTAAATACTTTCTCTTTCTTTTACTTTCACTTTAGTTTTTATTCCTGAATCCTTAATTGGTGTTTTATTGGCACTTCTATTTACTTAATGGTATGCAATGCGGGTAGTTATGGTTACAGACATATTTCTCTTTGGCAGTAAGGACATATAAAGTGGTAGCTTTTGGTTAGTGGTTCTTTAAATATTCCATCAATTAAAGTTGCAGGTAGGATTTGATAGTTTCAAGGAGAGTTAGCAAATAAAGACAGAAAGAGCAAGATTTTGTAATTCAACAACCCAAAAACAGACACCCTCTCCTTCTCTGCTCTTTCCCTCTTCCCTATGTTTAAAGCTCAATGTTCACAATATTGTCTCTTTAACACAAAATATAGAACGCAATGTGAAATTAAATCATACATCACATTAGTACATTTTGTAAAGGGAGTATTGCATTCTAAATGTTCATGTGCTGCGGAAATACACACCAACATAATTATTGTTAGATATTAGATATTAGTTTACTTTCAGGTAGCCCCTGTAGTACCTCCTAGTACCTCTAGGGCTATTAGAGATGCTGGTCTGTACCATAGAACTATATGTCTGTATTGTACATTATTGTGATTTTTTGGCCTTGCACCCAAAACAGATGGAGGTTTATAACGGCATCATGTATGTTGGCAGGTTGGGTATGTTTCTGCTAAATGTCATTGAGAAGGCAAATATGCATCCATGAATTCCATTAATATATTGCTGTTTGTATGTGTGTGAGTGTGTTTTCAAATGTGTGCGTCTAACTGTGTGTGCACTGTATGTCCTCAACTGTGTGTGCTTGCCTTGATTTTGAACTTTGATGAAAACCACACTGAGGTCTCTGAAACCATCATCTGAGTTACAGTGTTTCACCTCTCCCATGAGCAATAATGGGATTATGGTTAACTTCATGTTGGTTAGGGGAGCTGCAAATTAATAAGGGCTGGTAGTTACTGTTCAAATGAGTGTCACTGAAACACACACACAAGCACACAGACTTAAACATACTAATCTGCTCAGTGCTCACACACTCACCAATAGTCATCTTATTCAGAATAAAGACCACTATCATGTTCTTGCCTGGAATATAACCCCCTCGATGGAAAACTTGGAAAAAACAACGAATAAATTGAGGGAATTTTGAGAGTGGGCGGTTGGACGCTACACTACATCAAGTTCATCTTCGGCTGTGTATGTGCATACATGCATTGTGGGAGTAATACTTTATAGACACTGTACTGTAAATACTGTATGGGTTTCTGTGTGTCTATGTGTAAACATGTACAGTACATTACAAGTATTTGTAGGATATTTAAGGCGTAATAAGTATGTACGGTATCTATAGTTGATGATGCTTGTACATTACATCTGCGGTTGTGTTACTGGATATGTGTGGGTTAGTGTCTCTGTGTGTGTGTGGACATACATGCCTGTAGATATACACACATCTGCGATGGCTCAGCAGTGGAAAGGAGAGTGGGTCTGAGTCTGTTTATTATATGAACCCCAGTGTCTGTTACTTGTCAGAGGTCAGGGTGTGAACGCTGCCAGATTTATGTTTTATCTGCAGTGTCTATGTGACCCCACAAGGCACTTCACTTCAGGATAATGGATTACTAAAAACAGACCTGGCCAATCACCGTCGCACCAAACCGCTACACTCCAAGGGGGGTGGATGGTCTCAGAACATTTTGAGCACACATGCTTGTTCTCTTTAGCAGACTCCTCGCTGAAACGCTATTTAAGAAGAAACTTTGACACAGCCTTCCTAAGAACAAAGAGTTAACTGCGGTTTGTTGTGGTCTGAAAATGTTGAGAACAGATGATTGAAATGTTACAGGAGGCGGTTACAGGAGGTTGTGAATCACGATGATGAACCCTGAAGCTGTGGAAATACTCAGGGTGCTCTTGGATGCATTCCTGCTGTTCAATTTGAGCCATATTGTGTCCGGTTACGTCAAATAAGATTTTTACTTGACTTGAGCCTCTAAAATTTGGAAAACAGTTAATACAGTATCAGCTCTAATTAACATCACATCTTGAGCAAATACAGTACAGTACAGTACATAGGTTATATTACCAATCTGAATTGTACAAGGTCAGGAGGAAGACAGAATTGAATCAAACTGACAAAAGCGATATTATCAGTGTCCAAATATCTGAAAGTACATGCAATATGGGCCTATTGATTGACTTATCAGCAGCATTGCAGAACAAGTGACTTGTGAAATTATCAAGTTACCCTTAAAGGCAGGGTTAGCATTATTTGAGAACGCTTTCTTATAATATCGCTTTGCGCATTCGCTGCGTCACTCCACACACATTGAAACACATTCTGAAACAAAGCGTAATACTACGGCTGTGTTTATATGAGCAGTTTTTGCCACATTGTTTATATTCATATTTATGGCGCCAGGGCTGTGTAGAAGTATCACATTGTTTTTTCAACACGTACAGTACAGAGAACGGCAAGATAGAGAAATACGACGAGATATTTGGTGTATTTGACAAAACGTGTATTAGCTTAAAACTTAGCTGGCAGTAGCTACTTATAACTGTAAAGTTAAGATATACTATATTAGGTTTTTAATGTTTATGTTTTGCACAAACTGCTTGCCAGTGCCACTGTATTTTTATATCATTATAGACAGTTATATCTGAAGTATGTCGTGTGCTGGTCACTTTCCCACGTACAGTACGGTAGCACCAGGAACAGGTCAGGAATATAATAGGAGAGGAGGAAGTTTATTCACATTGTCAGTCAAACTAGCCCGGGAATGAAGGGTGGGTCTGTGGAAAAATACGAGAAAAAGAATGAAAGATATACAGTACACAATACAAGGGACAACACACAGAGGATGAACAGAGATAGCACAAATGCATACAGGGCTGACCATGGACACACAGACACATCCATACAGAAACATTGACACAGACAGGCAGACATACAGTATGTACAAACATAACCTGCAGATAAACTGAGAGATAACAGCCATGCAGACTTGCCTTACAGAAACACACGTGCGCACGCACACGCGCGCACATGCGCGCACACACGCACGCGTGCGCACAGATAAAGACTGAGACACATGGACCTACAAAAATGGAGGCAGAGAGAACACAAATAATCAGAAAAAGAGACATATGTGTACATATACAATGAGACCGGAGAAAAGGTCGTAAAATAAATACACGGAGAGACAGCCAGACATTGAGAGAGGCAGGAAAACAAATGTTTAGAGGTTGACGAAGCAGACAGACAGACAGACAGACAGACAGACAGATAGCATTGAAGACAGACAGATAAAGGCACCAATGCAGACTACATCGAGAGAGACAGTAAGACCGACAGGCATGCAGGACAGAAATTATGTCATTTTCACCATGAAAAGGCTCCTTGTGCCACCAAGTTGCGTCTCCAACAGTTTGCAGCCCCCAGGAGACCTCCGCCCATAGCAGAAGCCAGGAGTGACACTAATTGGCTGTAATGACCTGGCAGGGGCTTCTCGCAGAGGAGGACTCTGGGTAATCGGACCGTGTGAACATGACGACGACAGGCGGCGCGGCTCGCGTGTGCATGGCTGAGGCACAAGTACGCCTGTGTCTCAGGTCTGTCTGGAGCGTCACCAAGGTTACTGTCTGTACGCCTGTGTCTCAGGTCTGTCTGGAGCGTCACCAAGGTTACTGTCTACGCCTGTGTCTCAGGTCTGTCTGGAGCGTCACCAAGGCTAATGTCTGGGGGGTCAAGGGGGGTCCTGGGACATGATGTCAGATTGGATATTTGTGTCTCTGAGGGTGGACGTGCAGTATTCATGTGCGCCTGCCATGGCCGCGGTGTGTGTGTATGTGTGTGTGTGTGTGTGTAGTGAGAATGCAACATTGACCCATGTTTGCCATCATTCTGTTGGAACAGCTCAACTGTCAATATACGAATATAAGTGTCTTAATCATAGAACTGTATGGTCTTGACCAATTATGCGTGTGTGTGTGTATGTGTGTATGTGTGTGTGTGTGTCTGTGTGTATCTGCGTGCTAACAGGAACTGGTGTGCCTATGTGGTGACACGTACCATTAGCTGTGTGATGGAGGATGGCGTCGAGACGTACGTCAAACCAGACTACCACCGCTGTCCCTGGGGAAACTGTCCTCGAGTGGTGTAAGTACAGTAGCCAGGGATAATACACACACACTACACACTACACCTTCATTACCCATGTGGAAAATGTCATTGTAGGTATTGGCAGTAAGAAGTAATAGGTTTAGACCAGACAGCCAGACAGACAGAGATCTTCTATAATAGCTGAAATGAAGAGCACATTTATTTGGCAGTGTGGGAGCGCCAACTAGCCTTTCCTGGTAAGAAGAGCAACCAGCTGCACTGTGTCAACTCAACACGGACTTTCATGTCTTTCCACAAGAGATCTGAGTCACAAATGCTTTATTTGGCAGGCCAGAACAACGATGTTTGCGGCTCTCTAATGTGTTATTCAGCCCTGACCGTGGAACAGGCAGGCTCTCACGGTAACAATGCAATAAATAGACCATAAATAGACTTGAGAGAGACTTATGCTAACGTCACTGGAGTGCTAACAAGAAACGTCGGTAGGTTACCCAACCCACAAGCAACTACGCACAGCACAGCACTGTGTGTAGGTATAATTCGGAGACCTCACAGTGCTGGCAGGGCGTGAGAACAAGAGAGCCGGCATACTCTCAGCGACAAAATGAAAATAGCGAAAAGTAGGCCGAGAGAAAGACAGTAGGCGGCTGTTTCTGCTTTCCCTCTTTCCCTTTCGCTTTGAGAAAGCAAAGAAACAGAGAGTCATGAAGATAGATTATTAGAAATGAGAGGAGGCTGTTTTCACAGGGTGGGCCGCTAGACTGTGGTGCCTGGAACCCCAGCCTCATTCTTAGCATAGCCAAGCTGTAGTCCAAGGCCCCTGCTTCCCTGTAGGCAGGGATAAAGCAGCCCGGTCTCGGTGAAACTAGGAAAACACAGTGAATACTTCACTGTTTCAAGAGGAATAGCCAAGGAAAGACAACCACATCAGAAAGCTTCCTAATCCAGTATATATCATTCCAATATTACAATGTGCGATCCTTGTACTGTATGTCTGTAAACCTGCTTCATTGAAACATTTTTATAATAATAATTATAAAACAAAATAACAATAATTGTTATTTTATATAATAATAATTGTTTATTTTACAAACAATTACAAGCATTAGTCTTTCTAAGTTAGACATATTCAAATGCTGTAGTACGACAGTGACTCCCCAAAAGAGGAGATGATTGAGTTATTATTTATAACATATTTATTCTGTTACACATGTTGTTGTCAGTTCCATGCTCAGTGCTATGCTTCTAATGTGTACAATAGCCTGAGTGCTAAAACGTGGTCCATCTTGCCGAATAAACATTCACGTTTTGGAGGGAAAATCAGTTAGCACCGATGCTAACCGATCGGTTAATCTGTCTCGCTCTCCATTTCCCCCGTTTATACTCCCAGCTATAGGACATACAGGAGGCCGCGCTACAAGGTCGCCTACAAGATGGTCACTGAGATGGAGTGGAGGTGTTGCCATGGTTACTCGGGCGACGACTGCCACGAAGGGCCCAGGGGCATGCCGGACACACAGGCCGGTGGCGGCAGACCTCACGTCACAGGGACCGGCCAGAGCGGTGGGGAGAGGAGAGACGGTATGAGACCGTATATACGTATAAACACAATGCATGCTGGGGGTTTGACGGGTTAATGTGGGGGGGTGTAAAGCAGGGTACCAGTTATGGATCACCAGAACTATGTTAATTAACTAGTGTAATTCTATTCTATTCTATATAATATTATAAAAAATAAATACAAAGTTTAATTCACTTTTAATTTATGGGGAATTAAGACAAATAACAAACAATTACAAGCATTTGTCTTTCTAAATTAGAAATATCCAAATGCTGTAGTACGACAGTGAATCCCCGAAAGAGGAAATGATTGCGTTCCAGTGTTTCTAATAATTACATTTCCACAACAGTCCCCTGGAGAATTAAGTTTGAGACCTCTGGGATAATGGTTTCTCTTTCCAAACATTAAGCCTCTTCCAGTATGAAATACAAATATTGTATTCCTTTTTCTCTTTAGTTCATTGTGTTTACATTGTGCCGTGGCTAATTCATGTAATAAGCTAAAGATGTAGTGTGTAATTCTGGCCACTGGCAGGCAGGGCGATGCAGTCGTGGGTCCTCACACCGCTCTCACAACTACACGAGTAGTGTCAAAGATATTATATAGCCTACTGTAGTAGAGACCACATAAATCATTCAGAATGGTAATCTATGGAAGTAGTATGTAATGCCAAAGATTGTATACACGTAGTTTGCCCCTTCCCTCGAAAGAGCCAATTGTCTTCTTTATAACATCCATTATAACCTATTCAGCCAATCATGCCCTGTTGCAAGTGCACATGTACATGTGTAGCATTTTCCTTTTAAAAAGATTTGACTATACGTGCAGTTTTCTTGTCCCAGACAGTGACCATTGAAAGTGTAGTTCTAGCTCTATAGCCATTCATTTAGACAGGGGCCCATCACACTTAAAATATTCAGTTTTTAATTTTTTATGTTGAATGTGACGCTTATGTCTCTTGTTAGGCGACAGCGAGAAGATAAGACGAATAGAAGAGACAATTAAGAGTCTGACCAAAGACCTCCACACGATGCAGACAACCATAGACAACATAAGCCAGAGACTGTATGTATGTTTTTGTATGTTAAAGCCCCTGTGCACCCACACACATGTTAGTGTCAGTAAGTGTATGCTTTTAAAATGTACTTTGGAAAACCAATATTTATTTTTTCAGATTGCACCAACATTTAAATGCACTTTAAATTATGTCCAGATGAGCCTATATCATATATATGTGTATATACAGTATATATAGGCTTCCATTTCCTGGTTTCCTGGCTCATTCAATGTGACCATTGAAAACATTCAAATATATAAAATTACATACCAAAATATATATGCAAAATAGGCAACAGGTGAGCCTACAGTATTGTTATACTGCCTTCTCATTCATTAACCCCCCCCACCCCCCACTTCCCCAATCTAAAGGCCGGGGGCGAATGGAGCCAATGTCCCATCTGATGCCGCCCAGCCACACATGAAGGAGACCATCCATGACATCCAGAACAGACTGGACCAGCTCTACAACAGGACACAGGTACTATATACTCTGACCCCCGCCATACAAGGAGGTCAGAGCCCCATTAAGGGCTTCTGAGGTGCTTTTGATTTTGAGTTTGATTTAGTTTTATTAGCGTTGACTACATTTCTCAGATAGTATTTGCTTGGAAATGGTTTGTTCCATGACACTCAAAATTTGTGCTGTGTACGCTTTCTAGTAAGTAAGTAAGTAAGTAAGTAAGTAAATCATATTTATATATAGAGCTTTTCACAGACATGAGCCACAAAGTGCTTTATAATAAAATAAATACAATACAGAAAAAGTAAAATCAGTGCACAGTAGCCTATTACAAAACTATAAACAATAAACACTACACATTAGCAATAATATAAGCGAAGCTAAGAAATCTAACAATTGGTCAAATGTCGAAATGCCTGTTAAAACGTTGAATGCCTGTTTAAATAAGTGCGTCTCTTACTGCTGTTTCAAAGCCTCAGCAGAGATGGCAAACCTTAGCGGTGGGGGCAGAGCATTCCAGAGTTTAGGAGCAATAGCCTCAAATGCGGGATCCCCACGGGTATTTAATCGGGTTCGTGGGACTAAAAGCAGACATAAGCAGACAGACACGTTGATGGATAGTCATCTATCAACGTATCTGGTATCTGTAAGCCCTGTACCACACAATAGCCAACCTTTCAGGGATCTACAACAAATAAAACGTCCTCCAATTGCATTGGATTATAAACCAATTTCCCATAATGGTATCAATTCACCACCCATCCAGGTTCACGACCAGACGTTGCACCACATCAACAACCACCTGGTGAATGGTAACAATGAGTTGGATGGAGGAGCAGGGGGGGGAGGTGGTGCCGGGGGGAGCCAGTGGAACACTCTGAAGGAGGAGGTCTTGACTGAGCTGGAGAGGAGAGTGTCACTATCCTGCTCTTCCTGTCAGGTAAGCCCCGCCCACTACCAAATAGCCTTTAACCTCGCCTCACTTGGTGTGGGCTTAGTAGCACACTTTAATGTGTTTACCCAGTGGCGGGCCGTGCATTTCACACTTAGGCCTTCAGACTCAGGCCTGATGTCCTACTTATTCCGACTTCAATAAATACCTCTAATAATACCATCATTTATGACACCACGTGACCACGGCTGG
>JAODUH010000017.1:1715236-1735707 GCA_027564835.1 Typhlichthys subterraneus
GAGAGAGAAAGAGAGAGAGAGAGAGAGAGAGAGAGAGAGAGAGAGAGAGAGAGAGAGAGAGAGAGAGAGAGAGAGAGGTGGGGGGTGGAGAGAGCTATTTGTGAAAACACAAGCAGCGAGCTGGTATAGCGCTAAAAGCTGTTTTGTTCCAGAAAGGTCTCCGGGTCCCTGAATAAAAAGCTCGTCGTTTGGAGAACAGGGAAGGAGAAGAGAAGCTGCAGAGGCCCCGTGTTGAAGCGAGTGGGTGTCCGGCACTCGTACGTCCTTACGTGACACATTTCCCAGAACCTGATGTAAAGTGTCATCACAGCAACAACAACAACAAAAAAAAAAAAAGAGGATGATGAGAATAAAACATCGCTGATTTAATCAAGGCTGTGTGCTATAGTGATATACTTTAAGAAATACTCAACACCCAACGCTATACTAAAATAACAGCAATTTGTCGCGATAATAATATTGTTGATATTTCTTGGTGTCTGGCAGTGAAATTGATATGGCCCCGTGGTCTACTATATAGCATGATGACCCACATCTCTGCACAATTACCTGACTGAGTGGAGCGAGGTGTGCTGCGTGTGAGCGCGTTTCGGTAGTATAGACGATTAAGCCTGCGGGTTTAACGCATAGAGACATTATAAACTGTAAGATATCAGCCACACACGCACACGCACACACGAACACACACGCACACGCGCGCACATACACACTGTGTGTAAGAGAGAGAGAGAGAGAGAGAGAGAGAGAGAGAGAGAGAGAGAGAGAGACTGGCCTAAGCAAGGCCTGGTCTTTGTGGAAATAATAGGTAATTAAAAGCCAGTTAAAAGCACGCTGCTTAGTGACGCAGACAGGACTACGGCATGCAGGAGTCAAAGTCTCATTAAATTGCAGATATTCTCTAACACCATCTTTAGTCTTACGCCTAAAAGCTTGGGTGACGATTGAGTGACGGTCACTCTAAAAGTCTTACAGAGTTTCCTATACCTTCGATGTCTTCCAAACAACCTTGGAAACTGATTGACAACGAGCAAAACTTACAGCCATAGTCAAAGCTACCGCGGATCTAGGTCGCAAGCTCAGGCCACAGACAAGCACGTACAGTAAGCTGCGCACCGCACAGACACAAACAGACTTCGCCTTCGAGATGCTTGTGGGCAGATAGACACGCCGGGAAATGGCCTGGAACTGCATTAAGCCTGACGTCCTTAGAACGAACAACGACACCATGAAATAAGGGCTTATGCGCTCAAAGTCAAAGAGCCTCCTTAGCAACTCCATGTCTCCCCCCCCTCCTCTCTCTCATTCTCAGTATTTCCCTTGCATTATGGCTCAAATGCATGTGCATGCGCGCAAACACATGAGCACGCACACTGTAGACACACACACACGCACACGCACACGCGCGCGGTTCTTGTCAACAAACTGTCCAGCAGCGCCGGTGGGAGGGCAGCTCGTGTGAACTCTGACCTGTCAACATGGACGAGGACTTTAGTTAGTAAACATGACAGGACTTTAGCTGGTGACAGTTTAGGCCTACTTCTAGCTGCACTTACTTTGTTGTCATTGACAATAATGTTTCCACCATGCAGGCTCTAGTCAACACCAGTGGTTCCATGTGCGCCGAGTGTGTTGGCGATATTGATCATTTAGTTACACTCGACAACCAGATTTCCATCGTTCCACCTCCTATCAACCTCCAGACCCTCCACAACTATATTTAGCTGCTTTCAGCTATAGTGACTTGATCTGCGTTATTAGACGCGCATTGCGCACGACTTTGCCCGTGCCATAAACCTTCGCGTCAGGGACAGAGAGGTAGAGGAAAAAAAAACGTGCAACAGCAGATAAGCGGCGGTCTGTTTTCGCTTCTCTGATCGACGGTAATTATATTTGTTGGCGTAGAGGTAAGTGGCGCTCCCCGGGGGGCGTATTGTATTCGATTGGCGCTGTGTCATAAAACCAAATTACAAGAAACAGCGAAGATATCCTACAATAACAGAGGCGAGTTGCAAAATGAAAGAGCAGTTAAATTAAATCCGAAACCCCCTCGGAAAATGCATTAGAGACACAGGGAGGGCAGCAAATACAATGCAGGTTAATGAGTTCCTATTGGTGTCCCTAGCCTACAGTAACCTATATGGTTGGTCAACTGACATGCATCAAAGCAAGCAGGGGGCACACATACAGATTAGAAATTAGTAGAGTGATCAGTTAGCATTTTCCTTTAACCCCTTTGTGACTTTTATAATATAAAGTGACAATAAATGTGCCTTTAATGCACCTTAGGTCTGACACAGTTCTCCTGTTACAGTGGATGTTCCCACATCTTGTACCTGTTTGCACCCTCTTGTCTGGCCCTCTTGTCTGTATGTATCTATGTGACCTTTGACCTGCAGTGACCCTGCTCCCTGCAGGCCTTCAGAACAAGAGCAGCCTGCCATTGGTGACCTCTCTTGACCTTTCTCCGACCTTTCCCGCTGCAGAGTCTACAGTCTCTAGAGGGGTCAAGGCAGCAGTGAAGCTGCTATAATGGGGTTTTAATCACAGGCAATGTACGTGCGTGTGCACAAACACACACAGACTCACAGACACACAGACACACAGACTCACAGACACACATACACACACAACCACGAGTTGTGTGTGTATGTGGTTAGCTGACAGGTATGTACAACTCATGCCAAACTGAACTTAACACAACAAACATTCTTCATGATTCATTAAATAAACATGACGCAGTACATGACAGTTAACTGTCTTTTCTCGGTGGTACTAAACCACAAGAACAGGTATACATCTTTATTTGCCACACAAGCTAGAAGGTGGGAAATCCCACAGTATACAGCGCTATAGCCTAAACGGCATGATATCGTAATTAATCACAGTATGCAGACCTTCGTTCATGGTCTGTCGGGCCATGGATGAATATACTTCAACAACAGGTTAGAAAACCAACAGACCACTGAATGCATACATACATGCCAAGGCATGCTTACACAGACACACACAAATGCACATTCAATGCACACACGCTCACACACACACACACACACGTGTGAAACATGCACAATCACACAGACAGACGTAGGACTACTTTGCTACTTTTATGTCTATCCGCACACACACACACACACACAAGCACACACACACAGCATTTTCAAAGACTTCCCGGTGGATGGAGTGGTCTGCCAGAGCTGCTATAAATCACATGGTCTGGAGCTGAGGGCATGGCGCACCTTGCGCAGGACGCCCCCATGCCTGCGCTGAATAAACCATAACATCCTGCCTCTCGTGCTGCCCGACACCCCGCAAGCAAGACCCTAGAGAAGCCCCCCCCCACCACCACCCTACTCCTAATGTGGCCCCCCATTTTGTTGTTTACCGTCTCATTTTTTCTTTTCTTCTTTTCATGTCTATTCTGTATTTTTTTTTTTTCTGGACCGGCTCTTGTAGATTTTTGAAGCGTGTGTTTGGGAGGACTCTAACCCCCCCCCACCTTTCCCCACTGCATGACTTCGAATTACTTCCTGCCAAAAGACAGACAGGCAGACAGATAGAGAGAGAGAGAGAGAGAAAGAGGGAGAGAAAGAGCAAAACAGGAAACTAAAACTTGAAGGGAGGATGGCGTCTCCCTCATCCTGTCGTGTGCCGGGGTGGTTCAGGTGCTGTCGGCCAATCATCTCGCTCGTCTCCTTTACCTCTAGGCGTACTGTTTGGCTCACAGCCCCCTCTCCGGGGGAAGCACCGGTACAATATGTCTGGAAATAAAATGCAAAAATAAAAGAAGAGGATTTTGCTGCCCGGGTAGCGGGAGAGGGGAGCCAGCCGGTCCGTCCCTTAAAATCTTCCCTACCCAGTATAAGCAATAAAAGCAAACAAAGGGAAGAGGATGTATCAAGTGATGGGTTATCACCTAATTGTTTCCTTTGATTTTTACAGCTACACAGGGACAAGCACTGATACTGTTGGCTTTCCATCTGAAGACTTTCCCCTCCGCCTATACATGTCGGAAAGTTACTTCTTTCCTGGGGTGCATTGCTTCACGTGGCAAACATTTAAAATGACATATTACTCACGACCGCGTGCTTCTCCACCCCCCCCCCCCCCGCGCCCCCACACACACACACACAGGTCCAAATCTCCCCTTAACCCCTGGCACAACCAGTGTCATGCCAGAGGAGCCTTGGGAAGCCAGAAATAGAGAGACGTGTCTATTTGTGGACCTATTGTCATAGGGATAAAAGATCTCACTTGCATGCACACACACACGCACACGCGCACGCACACACATCAGTGGACAGACATAGAGCCACACAGGATAGTTCCTAGAAGAGAATCTGCTGTAATCTCCCCTTTATACTCATGATCAGCTTCTTCCAATCAGCTTTGTACAGTATATGCCTGTGTGGTGTGTGTGCGCGTGCGTGTGCGTGTGTGTGTGTGTGTGTGTTGTGCAAATGACAAGCCACACCTCAATGCTTTTGCAATGGGCTAACCTGCCTAAAAATGAGCCACATTGACACTTGTGTCGATATACAAATCCAGTGTTTGGATAAAGGAGAGAGAAGCCCGTAATCTAGTTCGCCATGTCTCTTTTGTTCTGGTGGCACGAATAACGGCTCTAAGAATATACTGACCACCCCTCCCACACACCCCTTACCCTCCTAGAGGGTCTGAGGAGCCTGTGTCTGTTATAAGGCACACAGTTTTTTTCTGGAGGAGTGCAACAGTGTGTGGCAGGAAAACACTGCTTAAATCACTGTATGTATGTGTCAATTTTATAATTTTGAGTTTAGTATAAAATTGGCGAACATACAGTTTTGCGTTTTTTTTGCGTTGCAGTGTGTTCGCCGCGAACGTTTGTGAACAAAAGCAAACGGTTTGTTGAGGTAGTTATCGGCGAACACACGTTGAAGCTGGACGAAGGGTGACGGTTTAAATCTAATATTTCTGGAATATTTAGACAACTCGTTAAAAATTTTAATTCAAAGCAAACATGTTCGTCACAAACATTCGCCACTGTATGCCAATTCTGAACACACCATTGGATCCATAATCACTGTTGTAGTTCCAGAATTGTATTACTGTAACTTATAATTTAATGTTTTTAGCAAAATAGTAAAATATACAGATGACAATACAATGAGACCGTTGTGTGCAGACTTAGATAGAAATGTATTGACCTTGAGGCATAATTTTTCTGTTCCAATAAAATGCCCAACCTTGATTTTACACTTTGTTACGAAAACCATAAACCACAGTGCCTTGTCAGTTCAACCCAGCGCTGATTTCAGTGTCTTTCCAGGTGACAAGTGGGGCTGTAGGCTGTGTTGGCCTTTTTCTTTCAGGAATCCCCTCTTCCGCAGACATTTATCCTGGTTTGCCGGCCTGTCACTGATGCCTCCCAAAGGAAAGTGACAGAGGCTTCATCCCTCCATTGACCCATAAAGAGGACAGAGGAGGAAAACAGACGTGTGTGTGTGTGTGTGTGTGTGTGTGTGCATGTGTGTGTGTCTCCTGACGAAGGGCTTATTTACTTTTTAGTAAGGAGACAGTATGACTCTTGCAAATTCAGTAGTGTGTGTGTGTGCGTGTGTGTGTGTGTGTGTGTGCGTGTGCGTGCGCGTGTGCATGCATCACACATTCAGCGATATGTCCTTCAACAGACCTGCCACACCATAAAAACACAAACACACCTCCCTTTACTCCTGCATTCTCTCCCTCCATCCATGGCATGCTTTCTGTGTGCAGATTGGTAAAAAGCTCAATTAAACCCTGTGTCTGCTAATTGCTGCCCTTTCATGTGCTCTAAAACAGCAGAACAGACTTATTCATTTTGCCATTATTTCATTTGAATATTGCCTCCCTTCCGTTCTCAAAGTGGGGGCCATGCAGCCCCGAGAGAGAGGGTAAGAGAGGGAGAGAGAACACGATTTCCATCTGCTCCAATGGTCACTCTCCTATGGTGTCTGGCATTGCCCGTGTCCTCCATGGACTCAGGCAACAGCCCTGTGTTTTCACCCGGATCAGGGGCTCCTTCTGGGCTGGCTGACTCCCTATAACTTCCCACTGTCTGTGTGTGTGCGTGCGTGTGTGTGCGTGCGTGTGTGTGCGTGTGTGTGTATGTGTGTGTATGGCGAGGCCTCTGATGAAAACAGTTGTGAGATTATCAGATGCTCACTTAGGAGGCAGATAGAGAGGGAGAGAAAGAAAGAGAGAGAGAGAGAGAGAGAGAGATAAAGCGCTGACCACTTAGCTGAAGATTATCCTTTAAAAGGAGGGAATGGAGATTTCGAAAAAAGAGGTGCTTAGGGTGAGAGCGCAAATGAGTGGCGGGGAGATAAAGAGGGTTAGGGACAGGGTTAATGAAAGCGGAGAAACTACCAAAGAAAGAGCTGAGATGGAGTAGAGGCGATGGAGTGAGAGGACAGGGAGGGATGGAGAGATAAAGACAGGAGGAAGCAGGAAGGAGGTGAAAGAGGTGGATTAGACAGTGAAAACACAGGGGCACCCTTTTGCAAGAAAAAGGCTTTTCACGCACTGAATTGTGGGTAATGGGTGTGAAATGGCAGCCTGTAATACAGCCGTCTCAGAGTTTGACAGGAAATGCTGAAAGGCTTCTCATTGCATCATAAAGAAAGAACCTACGGTATCTATGGAGAATAATTATGTCATAAATGAATAGAAGAAAAAGCTAATTCAGGTAGCCTACAGTCATTGTATTTGGTCAACAAATGTTGTTATGCATTATCACTGTGGATGGGGTTTGGATTATTTATTATAAAATATTTGTGTCTTTAAATTATCAGTTTTTAACGTATTGAAAACATAAACAATTGCATCATAAAGCTACAGTATAAGCGCTGTGTGGGAAATCTGTGAAAATTGAAGTTAATGTTCTTTAATAAATATATATGGCAGATTTCAGATACCATGGGCCATCATGCTCCATATGGCTTGATATGAACTGATAGGGGAAGGATATGGGATTAAAGATTTACATCTGAGAACATTGTGAATACCAATAGCTCCAGGCTTTGACCTCGAGACCCCTCTGGGAGAGTTGAGTTCCACAGAAGTACAGAGGCCATGGAGGGACAAAAGGAAATAACTATTCATATGATTTTAATAAATAATATCAGGTGGGTGCTTTTGTGCGAGCATTTCATTGCGTGTTTGCATTCATGGGTGTGTCCTCCCCTCCCCCTGCTTATGAAAAGAAATATTCTCTGGGGTTTTACATTGTCGGAAGGGGTGTAATGTGTACGAGTCATGCTACATGTATTTACTTCGGGTCATAGAGAGAGAGAGATCATTCAGCATTATTTAATGGGATCAATGAATATAGCTAGCTAATTGTTGTATTCTTCTAACTGAAACACACACACACACACACACACGCACACACACACACACAAATGTGTGTTTTTGGAAGGGGTCAGAAACCGCCTGAACCTTCTGAATCTGTAAGATCTCTGTGTGGGATGGCAGATTAATATCGCCCCCCACCTCCCTGCATCCAACGCACATTTTGGGTGTGCAGGAGCAACTTGGGGGGGGGACCAGAACGGAATCAGGCTTTTAGGGAGAAAGAGAGAGAGAGAGAGAGAGCGAGAGAGAGAGAGAGCGAGAGAGGGAAAGGGGGTGGGGTTAATCTCGTGATTTTAATTTCTCTTACCATGTGGGATTAGAATGATTTTATTTAAACTGTCAGTTTGAGCTGCATGCTGGATTGAGAAATCTGGGTTTCCTGTGGATTATTCTTACAGAGAGAATTCATGCACTCACGCACACAACCACACACACACACACACACACACACACACACACACACATACACACACACAAATGGCCATGCATCTGCATGTGATTTAGTAATTCTCATGATTGTCTATATTTATCAAAATGTTGTGACCAGAATTGACATCTGTATTATGAAATAAGCAAAGTGGGAGGTTTTTGATGTACTGTAGTTGCATTCTTCAATGAAGGTCGAGCAGAAGAGGCCCCCAAGCATTAGGCCTGCTCAGGGTCCCCAAACAGCAAGGCGTTTGTAAGTGGTGTATGCTCACACATACCATTACTATTCAGAACTATAATATGTAAACATTCTGTTTGCATATTACAAATAACACTGTATAATTAGTTAATGGTATAAAAATAAGACTATAAATATGGCGCATTTGCAATATCGTCTTTACAAGAATAAAGACTATAATAGTGTGTGAATATTGCATCTAAAGCCTATTGTCTGTTCATACAGCGGTAAGATCAAATCTCTAGCCATGGTGAACAACGGTAAAGAATAAAAAATAAAAGGAATTGAGGTATACAGTGTATACTGATGTGCACACTATTGTGCGTGCACATACACACACATACTGAAGTCTATATGACATAGGAATAGACATGCGTTGACACATGTGGTGTACGGTTGCCCTTAAACGGCCCTCGCAAACCTCACGGTTTAATATCTAATCTGCATTAGGATAAGGCTTTCCGTGCTCACAGAGGGGGAAAAAAGAAGGAATCAAAAAACAAAACGAACCATCACCTTTTCATCCTGAGGCCAGTCCGTTTTATTCTGCATCCTTTCATTACATTAAAGGATGAGAAGGGCCTTACCGAGGCTGAGCGGTATTTAAAGACACCACCCGCTTCATCTGTTTAATTTCTCTTTATTTAAGAGACGCCCTCCCTCTCTCTGTTTAATTTATCTTTTGCCAAAGACTCCCTCGCTTCATCTGGTTGATTGATCTTTGACTGAGAGCAAATAACACACAAGAGTTTTTACTGCAAAGCCCCTAATCCAGCCTTTTGGGTGTATGTGGCGCAGTTGAGTACAAGAATTAGGTTTTTATTTCGACTGTATAGGGACTGCTTCCATTGCTATCTAGGAAAATATTTGAATATAACTGTCGATATTACCTTCAGCCCCATGTATAATTGAGTTTCAAATACAAAGGGTAAACTACTCGGAAATCTCTAATAATAAAATACATCACGCAGATCCAAATATTATTTTAAAATGTTTCTAGATCCAAAAACTATTTTATTCAGTTTAATTTCCATTATAACCTTGCTGTATACATGACAAGCAAAAAAGTATACAGCTGTTTTACTGTACCACTGATGAAAGGGGTCTTTCGGTAGAACAAGGAACACAAAAATGTGTTTAAAAGGTGAGACTTGCTTTATTTATTATATATTATTAGAGGCAGACACACACACACACACACACCAGATACACATTGTATTATGTATGTAAGTACGACATTTATTGCTCACTTATTGCTCTATTCCGGTTTACATGAGAATCCCTGGGAGAGAAAGGTTGAGATGGAGTGGTGGGGTTGGGGGAGGGTATAGAAAACCTCCAGGGGACATCTGTCACAGGGGGCACATTTATGAGCTGCTTTTTCCAGCCAGATCTGCTACCCAGCTCTTGCATGAATGGACAAGAATATATAAGGTTTAGCGGGAAAGTATAGTCCGTACAATCCTCCATTTAGACCCAGTAAAGTAATTTGTAAATGATATTGGGCAAGAGTTTAATGTTAAATCCATTCTACTGTGCTCTCCCTGAACAGTTCATGCACGATAAAGTGGCAAATATACAAACAAACAAGTTTGATATTGCTATTACAAAATATAAAGTATAATGCTATGACCGTCACAGTAAGATATGAGCATGTGGTCTAATAGAGAACTGAACAGCTCGAGTGTGCATCAGAACATTTCTCCTGCTCGCACAGGTGCTGGTATAGCACAACAGTAAACAAACACAGTAAATTGCACACCCACGCGCACACGCACACACGCACACACACACACACATTCAGTACATATTCATATATATACTCTATAAACTCTTGTATACATATATACAAGAGTTCAGATGCAAAAACCTGGAAATCCATTCGAAAAAGAACTTTTAGCAACTTCAAACAATATTTATTAGGTTTCCATATTTGGGTTCATTTATTTCACCTGTATTGCAATGCAAAGGCTGTGTGTCACTGAATAAATAGTAATGTCTTCCAAAAATGTAAGAAGCTATTAAAATATTGCCAATTACAGTAAAAACAAAAAATGTCAGATGGACTGAGAGGTCTTTGCATCTGAACGCTTCATATGCACTGAAGCACAAAAGGATCATTGTGTGTTCCATATAATCTGTGATTAAGCTATTCCCTTCCTGATGGCAGGACAGGAAAACAATGCTTTATTTCAACGGGGGGGAGATGTGCGAGGAGAACAATGAAATCACACACACGCACACACACACACGCGCACACAGCTATTATTTAGCACCTTGTGAAGACCTTGTGAATAAAAACCGATAATCTAATGATAGACCAAATATTTTCTTGATGAAAAATTATCCATGCTATTTTTTTTGCTACACTTCCGGTTGTGTGTGCATACATGCGTATGCGTGTGTGTGAGTGTGTCTGTGTGTGTCTGTGTGTTGCATTGTAAGCATATACACTATACTACTGTAGCTGCTCCCATGGGTGTAATCCAACACTGATGTCACCCATTAACACACTATCAAATCCATTCTTCTCTGGCATGTCACACTTCTGTCAGCCATTTGTGGTCTTTTGTGATTCCATTCTCTTTAATGAAGTTCACAGGACAGGGTAACAACATGCTATACAGAGGTTTTAAAACCCTTGGTATTACAACTAAATATACTGACAGAAAAAAATGTTTCTTGTTGAATTGAAAATGCAAAAAAAAGGCAAAAATGCAGATACAGAAAATTACAATCACCAAAAAAACAATGTTTTATACATGTTAAGTTTTTACACAGCAAAATCTGTTTACCTATTTTTAATTTCTATTTTCATAATTTCGCACTAGGGAGGGTACGGTATACTGTAGTCTGCCATGTTGAAACAGTGACGGTGTGGCTGGCCTGCGAATAAGACCTCTGATGATGGCTGTGTTTTACTGGGAGGGCCCCAGGTGCTGCCAGCGTCACACTAGGACACACATGGCGCCGTTAGCCTGGCACGCTTTCGCCACACAGGAAACAGCCAAGACACGGTGTGTAAAGGACGAGGAGACAGGGAGGATGGAGGGAGAGAGAGTGAATTGTGTGCGCACGTGTGTGTGTGCGCGTGCACTCGTGTGTGTGTGTGTGTGTTGTGTGACTCCCTTGCCAGGGCTATGGCCAGAGATGGCCTGTCATGCAGATGAGTGTGATAATGATAGTTTTCCTCTGCCTGGATGTGATAGTAAAAGCACCCAACACCAGCTCCTAGTGAAAACCTGTCCAGGAACATAATGCTGCATCATAGCCATATATGTTCACATGGCATGTTGCTATGGTTTTCAGACGTGTTTACTGTAATCATCTGTAACTACAGTTGTTTTGTATTGCAAGTAATCACTCATTTTATTCTTTAATTATATGTATTATTTATATTTAGGTTACATTTTGATGTGCTTGTGCACATATCATGTTCATATGTACAGTGTACATGTATGTGCATGTCATGTACACAAGATGAAGGAGAGAGAGTGAATTGCGTGCGTGTGTGTGTGTGTGTGTGTGTGTGTGTACGTGTATGCGTGCACCAGCTGTCCGATCTGTAATCAGCTACTGTAGCAGTGGGCTAATGCAGCCTCCTTAACCCAGGGGCCTTATAAGAGTGTCTGTGAACCAGCCCCTCTATCTGCCAGGGACAAATCCATTACCCAAAACAAGGACACCAAATGTCAACAAACACACAATGCTACATAGACAGTTCATGTCATGAACCACCCCTCGCCACCCCCCACCCCAAACAAGATACCAGAAGTGGTGTGCGGTACACCATAACTCATTTATTTTGTCTAATGTGGTCTGTTTAAAGTGGTCAGTATAAAACACCTCAAATATAGAGCTCTGGGATTTTAAAGAAAGATTGGAGAAGATACTTCGCTGAATGTGACAGAAAGTGGATTAGCTTACAATCGCCGACTCGATCTTCAAAGGTGATCATTTGTGGAGTCGGTGTTTACAATTTCAAGTTCCTTTTTAGACAGAAACCTTTTTGTGTGACAGAGGAAATAAGTCAAGCAAGGGAAGCAGCCTTTAAATGAGAAGTAAACCCCGTTCAGACCAGGGGGAGAGCCTGGGCACGTATTTTCAAGTGCTCAGCGCACACCAATCCCCTGTTCTACAAAGCCTCACATAAATATCACATAAACTGCAACAGAAACAGCCTCTTAGAAGTGGCATAAAGACGCTATATGCGCTCCCTGTGGATGGGCTGGTAAGCGTTTACATATAGGCGGGCACTGTAGCATGTACAGTGATCTGCCAGGTTAGGAGGCTTTGATGCTCTGTCACCCAGCAGGTCGAGCGGGACAATCCCCAGGAGCGGTGCTGCTTTCTGGGCTGCTCTGCCTGGGTGACAGGGCCCCCTCCTGGAGCCCTCCCTGGTTCCTGCATCCACCAGATGGCCTCAAAGAGGGACCAGAGACACGAGGCCAACATCCAGCTCTCAAACAGAGGAGCAGAGGAGCAAATGGCCTGTTAATATTTCATACAAACACTCTCACTCATCTCCCAACAAGGAAACACACTGAACACATGCAGAACGTGCGTGTGTGCGCATGTGTGTGTGCGTGTGACAGTTTCTGTGCGTGCATCAGGGAGAAATCAAAGACATTTTGATGAAATATGAATCATTTTCCCACTCAGAGGTGCTCCATAGCTCCAACCCTGTGCAACTAACTGCGTATAAATCAGCACGCACACACACAATCGCATACACAGTAAAATACCTATAAGCTCTTTCTCTCACATGTATTAGACGTGAATCTGACCCGCTATTTACATACACAGATAAATGCAATCCCACATAAACTCATTCTCAACAGCAAACACAAACAAACACCAGCCTCCATGTAATTTGCTTGACTTCGGAATAGGAACACTACAACCTGTAAAATATCCTTCCTCCTTCCCCCCCTTCACCACACACACTACACCTCCCCAATTAGCATCAGCTGCAGAGCCCAGAGCCCTTGCTTGTGCGTATCTTATGAAGCTAACCTGCCTGCTAATAGCTCATAACCCTTGTCCAGATCATCCGGGGTTACGCTATAGCTGCCTGCTTCATAATTGGCTCCTTCATCAGAACTCTGTGTGTGCAGGCAGCGATGCGGCCAGGCCCGGGGTCCTCCCGGTGTCATTAATGCGCGATTAGGGCTGGTGGGGAGCGGCAGTTAGGAGGTTAAAGAGCCCCTGACAGCTCTCATCATCTGCGAGGAAACCCCGAGATGCGTGCAGGGGCCGCGCAGATGGGCGAGAGCAGCGCTGCCAAAGACATAGTTATGCCAGTTCACCTCCCAACAATCAAGCTGCCCTAATAAACGGCGTGGACACAGGCGCACACACGCACGCGCACAGGCACGTGCGCACAAGCACACGCACGCACGCACACACACACACACACACATGTGTGCGTGTATCCATCTTTCGATACACAATTTTAATTACTGATGAATGCTCAAATAACATTATCACTGAATGCAGTGGAAATTAAAGGTTTATAGGAAGTCTGCCGAAAAGACTTTAATACGCAGCGGGGAACAAAGTTTGCCACTCTGTTAAACTTGCTGTTAAACAAACTGATTAGACCTGAAATGATTTGCTGGCCCTGGGAATAGAGTACTGACAAGTGAGCACTGACACAAGCAATCTAAACCGCCACCAAAAGTGTCCGCTTAAGTTCTCAATCATGTCAGGACCACAGGACTCCTTTAAGTTGTCATCTTTAATACATGAGGCTAACCTCGTCTGCACAACAAAGTCATTAGGCTGGGAGGGGAGATGAAATATAAATCAAGCGTCCCTCTCTGCCTTCTCCCCGGTGAACAGGTGGCTGCGTTGAATGAACGGGTGCGCTAACTTGGCTGTCACCGTGTTTTCCGACAGAACCGCTGCCTTCTAAAGCCAAACCGCTGTGAATTATACATCTATGGCAGTAATTCTTTCAGTAGAGAGCGCGAGGGAGGGAGAGAGAGCGAGGGAGGGAGAGAGAGGGAGAGAGAGGGAGAGAGAGGGAAAGTGAAAAGGGGTGGAGGGGTGGGGGCTACCAGAGTGAGAGAGATTAATGGCTGAAGCGTTTGTTTTTGACGCATCAATCCTTGGCTTCGCTTCCTGCCCGCCGCTTATTGGCTTTTCAGAGCACATTTATTTATTTCGTTAACAAGAGAGAACGGACGCGATGCTGTCACTTTCTTGGCTCGGCTTGCCGCCACAGACCCGTCATCTCCTGCACCGTGAGCGGTCATGAGACCGTGTGCCTTTGAACCGCGCCACGGACCGCGGAGCGGGAATATTAGTAGCACTCGCAAATGAGCCTTTAAAAAGCAGGGAGGGAAGGACTATCACAGCGGGGGTGCATGCCACTGACTCCACCCGACAGAGTGACCTGTAGCGGAGAAGGAAACCGAGGAAAAAGGTTCTCAACAAGACTGCTCAAAAGTCATTAGTGTACAAAACACAACAACAACAGTTCAACAGTCGATAAAACAACTTCAATAAAAGCAAATAGAAAATCATCATCCAAACTTGGTTCCATATTAAGGAAAATGTCCCCCCCCCCTCTCCAATTAAAACTCAATTCAAAAATGTATTCAATGTAAACTAAAGGAAGGAGAAAACATAAAAGAATAACACATGTTGACAGGAACATCTGTGTTGCACCTTCAACCTCCATCACAAAAGGGCACTGGGTTATTGTAGTGCGATTCAACACAATATGGCCTGTCCCAACTTAATCTGTCCGGGGGAGGGGGGAGTGTATGACCTCCAGATCCCCTGCCGGTGAAATAAAGAGGGGCTGTGAGTCCAGGGATGACAGGAGAAGTCTTCCAAGGAGTTCATGTTACCTGCCTGTCATATTAACAAGAAGGCACTGTTCCCCCCCACCCCCACCCTGATAGGCTCCTTGCTCTTTTGTCTCGTTGGGTGGGTGGGGGGTGGGGGCGGGGCCTCTGGACGGGGGTCTGGCCGAGCTGAAACTGAATATTATCAACAGGGGGGATCTTGTTTCATGTTACTAAGCAGCCAGGATGATGGCTTTACAGTGGAGTGGGCTCTTGCTTGGGTGCTCTGTCACTTCACCTGACACAGCTGACAGGTTGTACGCTCACACACACACACACACACACATGCACACGTGCCCACACACACTGTGGTAGGAAGTCAGAAGCCAGTACGCACCTTTTCACGCAGTAACAACAAACTTTTTTTTATTGTATACTGTCATAACGCAAGACTTTGCATTTTCTACCATCCTCTCTGTGTTGACGTGGCTAGACGGGCTCGTACTGTACTGTACGTCTACATGTACAGTAGACACAGTGGAGGCTGGCTGTCTGCGCTGTCTCCGCGGCGACTGAGAGGTCAATATCTCACTTTACCAGCCGCTACACTTTCCTCTGTCATTCATGGCTCCCTCTCCATTCATACGGCAGCTTAGCCCAACAAAGGAGGCCGCAGGGGAGCCTTCCGTTTACACACACACACACAGGCGCGTGCGCACATGCACACGCACGCACACACACACAAACAGGCAAGCACGCACACACAGACGAAGACACGGACTACCTCATACTCACGCATGTATGGGTTCACACACACACACATGCAAACACAGCCTACCTCGTACTCACGCACGGGCAAACACACACACACACCCACACACACACACGCACACACACACTGCTTGGGGGCTTGACGGGCGCTTTGTGCCTGTCCGTCAGCCAGGCCCCGGGCCCTGAAGATACCTTCAGTCAGCGAGGCTGGCTACCTGAAAGGAGGGATTCACACCGCGCTGAAATATTGATGCCAGGAGGGCACCCAGAGAACGCTGACCCTTTGACCTCGGCCTCTCCATTCTTAGAGGGCGGGACGGCAGGTAATGGAGATGGAAGGAAGGAGGAGGAGCTTAGGGAGAGAGTCCGGAGGAAGGTGAGCACACACAAACAACCTTAGCGTGTGTTTTGCAGAGTCACGAGCGCTGCACTGTACTTCCGCCAAAGCCTGTTTTCTGTTGATAAGCAATGTGAGTTATAGTTTACTGTAATAAACATCCAGCATATGATTGTAGTGTGATTGAACATGTGGGAAAATGGTGAATGGCACAATTGTGACATTAAAACAGGGGTTAAATGTGCTATAGCAAAAAGTTTGTACAATTCTAGAAAGACCAGACTAAAATGTAAATGCCTCCAAAACATTGACTGGAGGACTTTCAGCATAATGTTAGCCTTTGCCTGTAGGACAGAACAAAAACCGGTGGCAGACAAAACGCAGGAACAAGGGATCGGGTCGGAAGTTTGACATTCCTGCGGGCGATGTGTGTCTCGTCAGCGAGCGCATTTGGATTCTTTTAACGGGAGTCGATACCCCCTTCCGCTTCCCAAGCACTCACTGAGAACTGAGCCCGGCTAATGCCATTGAACGGGGACAATGGGCCCTCTTAAAAGGCCGCTTTTAACTGGCCGCGTGCACACGGATATCAATACAGCCGATAGTTGTCCATGTAAGGAGATCAAACGCAGAGACGCTGCATGATTGTCATTGAAGGATGCACGGGCAAATACAATGACAGGAGTGGGATTTGTTTATAAAGAAAGACGAGTGTTGGTGTTTTGGTGTCGCAAAAACAAAATCAGAGGCATGCGCTTTCCATCTCTCTCTCTCTCTCTCTCTCTCTCTCTCTCTCTCTCGATGATTTCCCTCAGACATACACACACACACATGCCTGAGCACATGCTCTTCAAGTTTGAAAGCCTGTATCAATGCTGTAGACAAAAGGGTCCATCTCACAGATAGAGTGGACATCAGAGAAGGAGAGAGAGAGAGAGAGAGAGAGAGTGAGGGAATAGACCAGAGACTAGGTGGGGAGAAGGGGGTTTGTGCTTTCAACTGTCTTTTGTGCGTCTCTCTGCAGATGTCACCAGCTGTTACCCAGCACGGAGGGTTCCAGAGCGCGGAACGTCGCCTCCGGCCTCGTCCTCAGCCACCTTTCAAGTGTCAATCAGAAAGGGAGGGGAGCGGCTGAGGGAAGGGGTGGAGTGGGTGGGAGGAGGAGGGCGTGGGGAAGGGGGGGGGGGGGGATGTGGAGTAACAGACTGGGCTACGGTCACTGTCCTGAGAACAGTGCCAGCGATTTGCCATTGATTCCCCCCCCACCCCCACCCCCCATCCCATGCGCCCCAGCGCGCTCAATAACAGAGAGAGGGACGGATCCAGCAGCCGTGCGAGGCGCACAGACAGACAAAAGAGGCCCGTGGGCAAGGTTAGCTGGAGATCACACGGCTTCCAGGCCAGCGCTGCCTCTAGTAGCCTCTTCGTTAGCGATTAGCGATAGCCAGTGCATACAAACTCGACCCCCCGCCAACGCCACCAACGCTGCTTGCTGCAACACATGCAGAACCCTGAGGGTGACCTATGTGATTTAAATGCATGTGCCAGGGTTGGGGGGGCGGGGGGGGGAGTCTCTTCCGACGCCATAGCGAACAAGCCCTACATAAAAGGACGGGCGGCGTGCGGCGTGATTGACAGGGAGACAAACGGTGTCTAACAAGGAGGGAGAAGGCGTGCTTAACACCGCTTAACCTTGGAGCGCCTAGTGAGCTGACATAACTCCAAGACACTTTTATCGACGACATCAATACCTAACTGTATGTATAACCTTCTGATCCAGGGCCAGCGCTAGCGGCGCTGAAGCCTCCAGCGTAGACACACTTAATCACCCAGACAGGGTCAGCAGCAGAAACACACAGACAGGAACCTAAACAATGGACCCTCTGGGTTTACATTGGCAGACCGTCCCAGCTACAAAATAGATGCTACGTCGATGTGATCAAATTGAAAATACCAACAGCAAAAAAAATCACCGTATAACGAGAGTTGTTGAGAGTTGTCTTATCAGTCAGTATAAGTGGATCTACTATACAGGCTATTGCCTCTACCCTGCTGATAACCTCTATGCCGAGGCTTTGAAACAAAAGGCCCCTTTTGAGAGGGAGGAACTAGATTTCAAGCAGTTACTGAAACAAGACCAGACAAGTTCAGGCCGCAGTCCAAGACTGACCTCGATGTCACCTGTTTGTGTGTGTGTGTGTGTGTACATACAATAAAGTAAGCACGTATGTGTGCGTATACAACCATCACCTACATTTTTAATTGTGCTCACAGACAATACGTCACACGTTGAAATGAATTGCATGTGCATATCGCAGCAGGAAAAGTTTGTAATTTTAGTTTGGTCCGTCGACTGACTGTCTAGCTGTAAGAGGTGCCGTGTAGTGCGATTATGAATGAGAGGAAACTGTGGTTATTTATATTTTACTGTTAGTTGTTTACGGTTATATATACTCTCATTTGAGGGAAATGTCCCAGTAAGGGGAATTCTGTACAGCGAGCAGTCATTTTGAGCGTACAGTAATGCATATTATTCATTGTATAAAATTTCCGTTTCACATGTACTGTAGCCTAGCTCTTATCTTAGGTTAAGTCTTGACTATGAAGAAACATTTTTATTGTTTCAGAGCACTATAGTATATTTTGTTAAATTTGCTATATTTGTTTAACAGACACTACCTGCTTCCGACTCATTATAAGTCAATTAAAAAGGTATTTCCTGACACCTTGACAAAGATGACCTCTGCTCGTTTAAGCGACGAAAACAAAAGGAGGCCAAATCGCTCCTGCCTGCCAGACATGTAGCAAAACATTACTTCAGTCAAGGGGCCAGCACTTTTTTCCCCAAGAGCTAATACCCTTGCGTATAAATCACAGGTCATAAATCACAGTGAGCGTGACCACCCGTCCACTTCCAACCCCCCTTCCCAGAACGTCCCTTCTTCACTTCCTGTCCCCTCCCCGCCCCCCACCAGGGGGCTCTCTGCTGTCCCCACTGTGAGAAAGGCTGAGGCCATCAGTCAAAAGAACAACATCACCTAGCTCACTACACCGCCCACCTCCACACACACACACACACGCACACGCACACAGAGAGACAGACACTTACACAAACGCACGCACGCACACATGCACACATACACACACACACACAAACACACACACATCCTCCTCTGGCCATCAAAGTTCATCAAACACGTCAGAAATAAAGATTGGCTTCCTCAATATTTCCCCTTTCATGCACCTTCCAGCGCTGACCCCACCTCAGCCCATCTGGGTTCTGTGACCCCTCCCACCCCCGGCCCCATCATCCAGCCAGCATGAGGTCCCCGGCCAAACGGAGGTCCTCTCTCTCTCCATCTCCTGCTCTCTCCATCTCTCTCTCTATCTATATATATATCTATCTGTTTATCTATCTCCCTCTCTCCATCTCTCTCTCTCTCTCTCTCTCTCCCCCTCTCTCCCTCGTCTCAAGGCCTGCTGTAGTTTGTGGAGGTAGGCCCTGTGGGTCTGTGTTTTTCTAGCTGCCCTTCTGCAGCAGTGGAAAATAGCAGGAAACGTATATCTGTCAGTGTCCATTGAGGAGATCACCTGTAAGGAAACGAAGCGGCCTAGCAAGTGCTGACACAATCATCCCTGCGCCTAGCAACACATCCTGGTTCCGGCCCAGACGCGCGGGACTGTACAGTACGTCTGAGTCCCCCACAGACTTCCTGTCCCCCCCTCCCTCTGCAAGTCTGAGGGGAAGAAGGGGGGTTGTAGATTATCACTGGTTAGACAGAGCAATTATTGAAGGAAAAATACATGTAATGACTTCAGATGAGCACACAGTGGAGGAGTGCAAATGACAGGAGGAATGCAGGGAAAATATTTGTTTCCATTCATGTCTGCAACATGGAAAAGTGCTCTAGATATTGTGTACCGTGGAAAATAATGTTTACATTCTTTTCAGGCTAGCACAGAACAAAGATACTTACGTTTCAAATGTAATCCTTTACAGTTACTTGTTACCAGGCTATAGTTATAATCAGTAATGTCATTTTTGGATTACCTAAATTTAGTAACATAATCTGATTACTTTCCATTACTTTTCCATTACTTCATGCCTAAAGATTGTCATTTGAAATGCCATCCAAAGCAATTTATTGAGTTGGTGTGCCAAATAATTACATTTTTGTGACCGTTTATGTGATATTTTTATTTATGCAGAGAATCAGATCAAAGGAGGACTTTAGGTCATATAGGTCACTATTTCAATTGATTGACATTGAAAAAGGTTACTGTAATAAGAGAGATTGTTTATTGCATTTTACATTTGCAAATTTCCCTTTTCATTTTGAAAGTAGTCCTTCAAGTTATCATAGTACCAAGTATCAAGTACCTGTAATCTGATTCCACTATTTTAGCAGGTAACTGTAATGGATTACATTTTTTAAACATCTTTGTAATTAGTTACTTCCCAACCCTGTTAACTAATAATGGCTTTGTTGATTATACATTCGTTATGGTTTGCTTTTGTGTGCAGTTG
>JAODUH010000017.1:1735807-1751332 GCA_027564835.1 Typhlichthys subterraneus
CCCCCCCCCCCGCCCCCTCCCTCTCCCTCTCCCCCCCCCCCTCCCCCCCCCCCCCTCTCTCTCTCTCTCTCTCTCCCTCTCTCTCTCTCGCTCTCTCTCTCTCTCTCTCTCTCCCTCTCTGACTTCGCTGGCTCTGCTGTAAGGATGCTAAGTAGCAGCTGTCCACCTGGCGAAGCAGCGCCCTTCTGGAGTCATGCACGCACACACACACACACACACACACACACACACAGACACGCACACGCACACACACGCACACACAGACACACAGACACGCTTATACACACACACACACACACACACACACTCACAGGCATGGGCACATTCATACACTGTATGCCATCTTGAATAGAAACTGTCAAATTCTCACACACGCGTTTAGACAAGCAAATGTGCGCGTATGTGTGATACAGACGCACGCGAGCGCCCACACTTTAGCAGCGCGGCCCAGATGGTCAGGGAAGGGAGAGGTGCCCAGTGTCAGAGAGCGAGAGACACAGACAGAGAGCGAGAGGGAGAGAGAGGAGCTGGGGGGAGAGAGATGAGAGGGCCCAGAGCCAGTCAGGCTGAGTGGAGGGGCTGAATAAAGGAAGGAAACATCACATAACACCATTTTCAGCCAGTTCTCCAAACAGAGAAACAAGAGGCCTAACTGTTAGTGACACACACACACACACACACACGCACACACACACACACACACACAGTACTGACACAGTTGAATAGGACACAAGTGCCAAACGATAAATCATCTTTATTTGTTTATCTGCGTTGCCGTGGAGCACACACTACCATATTCTGCCGCCATATCCGTACACCCCTATGAAATCCAGTATCAGTGCAAGAATCCCTTCTCGCTCTTATTCTGAGGCAGAAGAAGGGGTTTTTGGATTTCGTCTTCTTGCAATAGTATTGCCCTTGCCTTTAGCGGTGGTGTTTCTAAAAAGCCATTGTCTTCTCCTTAGGTGGATTGTAAAATGACCAGGAGATTATATTCCCCTCCTGGGCCTCCCCATCTTGATGTTGCTTTGTTTGACGAACAGGTCATTGTGGCACGTGGCAAATTCGTGACTATCTGACTCTGGAGGGAGAGCCATCCAACTTTCTGCCTGTTATTCTGGGCAGGGTACCAAAATTGCCGGTCTCATCTCCTTAGGGCCAGAAAGGCTTGGATCACGCCGGCCCTGGGAAAGAATGAATGAATAGTATGTAAACACAACTGGATTACCGTCTTAACACACATGCTCACCAAGGAAGGTCTACACCCTGTAAGAAAAGAAACCAATGCCTCCATTGACCAAATCAGTGTTGGTGGATGTTCTCACGTGGTATTAACCCTTTTACCATGTGGGATCATATGGTAAAAGGGAGCTCCCTGTAAGAACGTTGACCCGCGTTGGGAAACTCAGTTCAGTTGTTATCTCTGATGTCTCCTAGACCAGAAACAGCTACTGTTACCGTAGCTGGATCTATAGCTGTGTGTTCATCTAACTTTCTATTGTTGTCCTGCACACGCTGATGACATACTGCACTTATAGAGCGATATGGTTTGTATTCCCAGTCTCCATACATCGAGACTCTTAGATCATTAACTTCTTTATCTCATAGCATTCCTTATTAGTTTGACATTTCCATTGGTCACTTTCTACTCAACCACTTTCTACAAATAATACAGAACACAAGAAGAGCTCCATTTGAATCCCTACTGTATATCAAATACACCGCAGACATCAACCTTAAAGATAAATAACTCTTTGTTGTTGAACGTGGTTAACCAGCTTCATCTGGTTTCACTAAGGCATGGGAAAACCCAGCAACATTAGCCATTAAACACAACCCAGCTTATTAATAAGTTACATAAAGAGTCAACTTACTAATAGTTACATAAAGACCTAACTTACTAATAAGTTACATAAAGACCCATCTTACTAATAGTTACATAAAGACCTAACTTACTAATAAGTTACATAAAGACCTAACTTACCAATAAGTTACATAAAGACCCATCTTACTAATAGTTACATAAAGACCTTACATAACGTTTTTCAGTATAAGAAAAGGTTCCTTTCAAAGATCAATGTGAAACAATAAAAAAGACAAATCTAGAACAGTCTACATATGAATGTTGGTGCCAACAAAACCAAATCAGGAATGGGGGGTTTGTGTGGGGTACAATCAGAGGCAGGCAGAGTGCTGTGGTTCTGAGATGTTGAATCCTGAGTCCAGATGGCCGTATTTTTTCCCAGCTTTAATTCATGTATTTTGTGTCACAGTTGTGCTTTGATCACTGCTCTCTAATAATTAATGTGGTTTTGCTCTCTGTTGCTCTTGAAGTCATTGTTCCAGTCACCACAGCGCCAGAGTGAGCTGGCTTTGGCTCCCACACCTGATGACGAACGCTCTCCCTGTTTTGCCGTGACATTCTCTTTCTCTCTCTCCTCTTCCTCACCCCGTATCTCTCTTTTTCTCTCGACCTGTACTTTGAATCGTCGCTGAGGGATTTCAGTGAGGCTGACGCACACGCACGCAAACGCACACACGCATGTGCGCCCTCTGTTACACGCACACACACGCGCGCTCACATAGGGATGCAGCGGTTGGCATGTGTCACTCATCCATTATTGATTATATTCAGCTGCCTTCGTCTAGTACATAGTACTTATAGTACTTAGAGATGTGGCACGGCACGACTGTGATGTCGTTAGTCAGTCAGTCAGTTATCAGGAGCCCTGTAAGACGTGTGTTGCTGCTGATGTTCCAGTTTGTTTTATTGGTCTTTAGTGTTATCTTAGAACACAATGTATTACCTTTCACCTCAACAGCGTTGTACTGTTTGATGCACACTGTTCCGTAGACTTGATGCTGAGATGGAGGGAGGATGGGATGGAAGGTGAGAGATGTTCTTTTTTGGGGAAAAAGTGGGTATGGGTGGGGAGTTGCCCATGCATCATATACCACTCAGCCATGTTTATTCTCCATGCACCATCCCCCCCCCCCCCCCCCCCTCCAGTCTTTTTTTTTTTTTTTCCAAAAGCAAGTCACCGTGAAAAATGTGCTGGTCCAATATTTGCACAGAAGTGGAGCTGGGACAGACAGATAACCTATCAGTATTTGAGTTTAGCTTCCCATGCTCCAAATAGCCATCCTCCGCCTGTTTAGCTTATTGATTGGCTTGGCAAGAAACTAGGTCCCCTCAGCAGTGACCAAGGTCACACAACACATGGGCTCTGTGTTACACCCCCCATGCACCCCCTCACACGCACGCACACGCACACGCATACACGCACGCACACGCACACACAGAGTAACCCTCACTTCACAACTTCTCCTCATCCTCACACACTGTGAGCGCTGGCATAGCATCGTCTGCGCGTCAGAAAACATATTCACACAAAGGGGTTCTCATTGACAAAATAATACAGCATTAAGTATGACAGCTGTAGTAAAGACTCACAACAGACCACAGGCTCTATTACAGATGTACCTTTACAGTTTGGTGGTTGTTAAAAGGGTTACATATGATAGAGTAACGTTCAGACATCGCAGAGGGAATGTGAACACTACAATATCAACAGTGAGGGATTATAGGCTTTGAACTGTTTGTAAATAATCAATCTAAAAATTAAAAAAATCTGAGTTCAGTTCAGTTCTGATAAATGGTATTCGCCATATTGCACATTGTGTGTGTGTGTGTGTGTGAGAGAGAGAGAGAGAGAGAGAGAGAGAGAGACTCGGGGTGGTCCAGGGGCAGTGTCCTCCTCTGTGTTAAATCAATAGGATTGAATTCTGAAGGTTTTCTCAGGGGCATCAGTCCCGCTTGTCAATACTGTTCTGTGTCACGCGTGCATTTTGTACACAATGTGCGCACAAGCAACACGCACATGCACACACACACTCGCACTCAACTGTTCCGAACCGCTCTCATTACCTCTCATTCCGCCCCCCAACATGTCTTCCTCAACAACAAACCCCCCATCAACTGAGACCAACTTCCTCCCTTCACCTCTCCTGGCGTATTTATTCCCTACCAATTATGCCTCGTTTTAATTTAATCTCTCTCTACTCTTTACCTTCTCTAACCCTTCCACCTCCCCCACTGTACAGTACAGTATCATCTGCGTACAACTTTATACATTTTATATAGAACAATGCTAAACAATTGGCTACATCGTCATCAAATGATATTGTTGGTCGGAACATTAATGTCATTTTATATGTAGTCAGGAAACAGACACAACTTCATTTTAAAAGACGGGAGGGAAAAAAATAATAAAATAATGAATGAGATAATTATAAATTATTCAGAAATAACCAATGAACAAATGAAAAGAGTGGTGGGAACATATGTTTTAACCTTGCCTTCATAACAGCAAGCAGTACGAGCAACTTATTGAGGCACGTCTGTGTCACAACATAGCACAAGAGTGTCAGAACCTTGAAGCAGGAGCCTTTCAGTTGTGTCTGGCTCAAGGGCACTTCAAAAGGACAGATGTTCATTAATAGTATGGTACAATCAATAACTCAATAAGAAACTTAACTTGACCTGAACCTTTGTTTTTAGTCAGGCAGGTAAATCCCCATTCTATTCTATTCTATTCTAGTCAGTGAACTCTTTGATATATAACTCGGTGAAACTCTGCCATCATGACTGACCGTTGGCTGATGTGACGGGACAAGCTGGGTGATTTATGAAAGGCACTCTGGTGTTCCGAGGTGTTCCGCTGTGACAGATACTCCTGATATTTCCTGAGTCCTTGCTCGGAAACCCACTGGGCTTCAGGGGGAGAATCGGCTAATCCCCCGTTGCTAATTTGAAAGGGCCCTTGAATACCTGCTGGCCACGGGCTAAATGTCACACACACACACATGTGCAAATGCACACACGGGCAGGCATACACACACAAACACACACAAACACACGTACACACACACACACACACACACACACACACGCGGTCAACTGGCTTTGGGGGCTTTGCGTTTGAGGACCCTGTGGGAAGAGAAGGCCGTTGGCAGGGTTTGTCTGGTCGGATCTGGTCCACTGTCACATAGGGAGGCCTTGCAGCCTGGGGCTTGCCTAGAGGCTTCGGCCAGGCCTTGAAGGACACAGCGTTCCAGAGAGAGGACATAGCATAGAGGCCCCTGTCCTCCTCAGAGCCAATATACAATAAGAGGCTGCTGACACCTTGTAAAGAACTCTCATTGCAACCACTGTTTTGGTCAGTATTTGATGGCCTTGCGGACTTGCTGTTCTGGACAAAGGGTGCAGAGGTCTGAGCACACTTGTGTACGTATATGTTCATTCACTGTTACTTCTGAATGACACGCACGCACACACACACACAAACACACACACGTGCGCGCTAATGTGTGTTAGCCCCTGTTGCTAAGCAGCTGTCTGAGATGGGGGCGGCGTAGGGACCCACGCTACATCACTGTCATCTCCCAATCACCTCCATTCCTTCTTATTCTACCTCTCTTCCTGCCTCTCCCTCTATCCATCAGCATTTTAAAACACGGGGCTCTGACAAGGGCACATCCAGCCCCTGGCCATACATCAGCTTTATCGTTGGGGGTGTCGGGCCGAGCTGTGGGGGTGTGTGAAAGGGGGGCTACTTTCCCAAACTCCTTGACAAGTTGGGACGGAGCCAAGTGCCTGTTTGTCCCTTGGAGAGCGTCTCTTCTTTGTCTGTAGTTTGTGTGGAGACCTAAAGCGGTACCTGCATGCGGCGAATACTGTACATTTCAAACTTCTTCTTATACTGCTGGAATCGTAGCGATCCGCTATAAATACCTATTACACAAGGTGCACAAAATACCAGAGCTTTCCAATTCTATTGACATCACTATCAATGTTGGTATAGTATATGCTGCCAGCACCAACTGTTATAATCAAGTCCATTTTACATTTTGCAGAGCGAAAATGTACTGAAGTGCTTTCGGTAGAATGATTTTTGTGACTTGGTCAGGCCTTGTTTTCTAGTGTTGCTTGTTGCTTGTTGCACAAGTTGCTGACTGTCTGAACACGGCACAAGAGGAGAGGGAGAGATTCCGCCGCTGCTGGACTGTAATTACTCTAAGCAGCATATGAGAATACATTACAGAATTCAGTATTTCTCGCCTTTTCCCTGGTCTGAATAAGTCGCTAAATTTGTCGCTAGTCGCTTTTTAGAAATAAAGTTGCTAAGAGGGTCTGAAAAGTTGCTAAATCTAGCAACAAAGTCGCTAAATTGGCAACACTGCCAGCTAGTCCAGCACAACCCTAACCAGTATGAACCAACCCGGGCCATCACTACCCCAGCACTAACCAGTATGAACCAGCCCGGACCAGCACTACCCCAGCACTAACCAGTATGAACCAGCCTGGACCAGCACTACCCCAGCACTAACAAGTATAAACCAGCCCGGACCATCATGAAATTCATTCTGGTTTATGCTGGATTTTTTAGCAGGGACAGTCTTCCTTTTCTTGAGTAGAGGATACTGTGCTGACCCCTTACTCAGATTCCCTTTGTTCTGTTTCTGGTTCCCGGTCTGCCTTACCCTTATCTTTAACCTTAACCCCATCGCCTCTATTCTTGGCTTTTTGTTTACCGTTTTCCAAACTCCCCCATTTTCTCAATTCCCCCTCTCTGTCCCACACCCCATATATCACTCACTCCCTCTTTATCACCTATTCCTCTCTCTCTCTCTCTCTCTCTCTCTCTCTCTCTCTCTCTCTCTCTCTCTCTCTGTCCTTGCTCAGTTCTCCTCTGGCTCTACTCTCATTAAGCCCCTGTGCCTATTGCCACCATGCCCAGTGCCCACCCACTCCCACCCACACAAGCGTGCGCACGCACACACGCACACACACACACACATACACACACACACCTTACTTTTTCAGTCTTGCTCTCACTTCATCTTTAATCTCTCTTGCTCTCTTTTTCAACCCTATTGCATAATCACTCATTCACACCAGCGCAGACTTTGGTCTCTTTTTTTATTTTAAACCGTTAATTGTTGTCGGGGAACAGTTTGCTATTGCTAATGGTGTTGACTAAATAAGTGCATGAATAAGTAGTTACACTTTACTGTTTGGCAGTCTGTTGACAGTGCTATAGCAACAGATTATTATTCCTATCTATTTTTGTTTGTAAAAATCTGAAGATAAAAACAAATTTTCCAACAAGGGACATTTTAGCAATATAGACTGATGTATGTATTACATATTTAAAACAACGGGTGACTTGGCAACAACTGTAAAATTATAGTTTTTATTATTTATCGCTAACCGCTTAAAACAAACAGTGCAGATATACTGTGCGTAAGTGTAGGTATAACCAACACTTTTGTTTCACAAAAGACTTGAATACAGGTTTTATTAATCTGCATACAGTCATACAGCATATCAATACCTCAGCAAAATGAAAGCTACCCCCCCCCCTCTCTTTCTCTCTCTCTCTGTTTAGATCACCTTGTAGCCTTCCCTTGACCATTTTGCTCCTAAACTGATTACTGTCTATGTCTCTTTAAACAGACACACACACACAATACCTCACAACAGCCAAACTGTCCGTGAAGGGCTACAATAATTGTTTATAATAGACCCTCCACTTACAATGACAAGAGAGCTATGATGTGTATAGCAGGGAGACAAGAGCTCCTGCTTTGTGCTCAGATAATTTTCTTTCCCCCCGACGTAAGTGGTCAAGGTCCGTACGTTGTTTAAACACATGCTAGCGATGTGATGTAGGGGACCATATTGTTTCAGGAGGTGCGCCGTTGTCCATTTGGAGAGCAGAAACACGCGTGGAGCCACTTGAGGAACAATGAAATACACTTCAGAGATGCTGCGCATGAAGTATGTTTATGAGTGCGCTTGGACAATGGCGGACGTGTTACACAACACAAGAAATGGCTTCGGTGCTGAGAGAAATGAGGCGCAACCCGGCGGACATCCTTGACATTCATGATAATTAAAACTCGTTGACAAGGTGAGAAAGAAGGGCCGATGCGCGTGTGATGTTTACAGTGACACATGGCTGGCGAAAGAGCGGCAGCCATTTTGAGTGGTGTGTGTGGTTGGAGGGGGGAGCAACACATATGGGCTGGAAGTTATTTGAAGGTGGGGAACTGTCGAGGTGTTGTTCGACAGCACACGCGGTGGTGGTGTTTTGTTTGACATAAAGGCTTGCTAACAGCTACTGTAAACCAGTAGGCTTGCCAAGGAACACAGGTGTCATCTGGGATCTGGCCCCGAGCCACAGGGAGGAGGGCCGACAGCCCCAGGCTTGCCGCGGGCCGTCCCCCATGCCGCAAGGTGCTTTGCCACTCCGAAACCTGGGAGAGAGAAAAAGGGGGACGTGTCAGAGAGAGGTTATAAGAAAAGATGTGAAAGTATTTTATAAGTGTGCTGAGAAAGGAAGTGTCAGAGAGACAAAGTTTGAAGTGCTGAACGCTTTGCCGCCGGTAATGAGAGATTTATTGACATATTGAGTTTAAAGTATGACAAACATACTTGCGTTCGTGTGTTGGGTAACATTAAGGATAAATTCCACTTCCTAACGGCAAGGGGGGGAAAAAATACAGTACACTGAATGCACATTTAATTTTCTTTACGCAAGGTTCATCCTAAATTTGCCTAACAATTTAATGATATGTTAATGAGGCTGGGCTCTGTTCATTCCATCAAAGGTGTGTATTTATACTGAGAAAAAGAGAAGAGAGACAAAAGGCAGGGGGAACAAAATGCCTTTGGTTAGGTCAGAGTGTCTTCTAATGGCCTCATTTACTAACAACAGACCCCTGCAACCAGGCAGGCAAAAAAACCACGGCACAGCAAGGAGAGGGGAGAAGTAGAGGTGGAGAGAGAGAGAGAGAGAGAGAGAGAGAGTGAGGGGTGGGTGATGAGTCTGAGGCATGGAAGAAGGGCTAAAGAGAAAGGTCGGCAAGGTAAAAATGTGTAGACCATGAGAGAAAAGGAGGGGGAGAAGGAGTGCGGGGGGAGAGAGAGAGAGAACCGTGCAATCAAACAACACAAACAGTCTGTGTGACTGCTCAACCTTGCCAAAGAAAATAGGTTACCTCTGTTTCTCCGCGTGCCCAGGGGAGCCGTGGACTGGCAGGAGTTGTGCCCCTGCATCGTCCTGTAAACATTTACCCCGTTACAAACTGCCCCGCAACACCACAGACAACAACAACAACAACAACAACACCCCCACCCCAAGCTCCTTTTCCTTATCTTGTCTCACGAGAGGATCAGGTGTGCATGGAGTCTTTCTGCCAAATAGACCAACTGTGCTCTCTCTCTCTCTCTCTCTCACACACACACACACACACACACACACACACACCACACGTATACACAAGGACACATTACATGGTGAAATGTTCACACGTTTTCAGAAACACTTTTACAACATTGCATGTTCCACTGGAAGATGTTCACTGTAAACAATTGTGCTTGCATGTCGCGGCGCGTTGTAGAAATTAAACAGATTCATGGCATGCATCTCTTTGGATTACAGGATTCATGGATGTACAGGACGACATACAGTATGCTATTTACACACGGGGCGCATCGATGTGTACCAGGTGTACATTTATTACATATAATAATGTGTTATCATTTATAGATATAGTTTTTAACGGTTTTATATTTATATACTACAACTTAATCTCTATCTCCCTGCAATCAATGCCTCAAGACTCATCTGTTCAAAATCACCTATGCCAAATCCCATTCTCTCAGTTGTTTTAAGTTTATTATTCTTTATGTTTTACTATTATTATTATTATTATTATTAAATGTAGTTTGTTTGATGCACATTGTAATGCGCCTTTGGTAAATTCAAAAGCACTAAATACAGTGTTTCATTCACGGTGTGTTCAAGTACCAATGCCGTGCTCAAGCTACATTATTCCTAAGGATACAAAGAGGAGATATTTCTAAATATAATATTTATACAACATAATGTACCTTGACAAAAGCAACAGGGGATGATCAAATGTAACCGCAAACCAAGACAATGTTCCTCTGGCCGTAAATGCACCCCTTCCTTACTCTCCCTTCATTCATCCATCTCTTCTTCCTCCCTTCCTTCCTTCCTTCCTTCCTTCCTTCCTTCCTTCCTTCCTTCCATCTAAAGCCCGTCTTAATCTGCCTCCTCCACAATCACGGAACAAAGAGCAGAGTGCTGGCACGTCGCTGTTTTTCTAACTAATGTCGATTACATATTTGATAAACATGCATTTGCATTAGCATTAGCTGGGGTCAGGATTAGCAGAGTTCATCCTCAAACTGTTCTGTCTCTCCGCTTCGTCTGTTTGTTGATCTTTTTCCTGGCGCCGCTATTTTTCTCTCTCTCTCTCTCTGTTGTTTGTGGCCATCTAAAATCCTAAAGGACACAGTTCCACACAGACAACGACGCAAATATTTGAAAGGGTGATTAGAAATCGTTTGGGAAAACAGATTATTGTCTGTTCTCTCTTTTTTTAATCAATCTGTAAACACAAACGGGCTGCTTTAAGGAGTCAAAAGAGGTCAGGAACTGTGACATTTAACGCTGGGATTGCAACCTGTTAATGTCTGTTGTTCTAATTGTCATTATATTCACAGTATTCAATTAACTTGATTCCTTTTCTTGAAAAGGCATCCCTTGATATGTAACACTTTTACAAGGATTTTGTGAAGAACTACAGTAGGCCATACAAGTCCTTTCTTCAGTTTACCTCATAGAAAGGAAATAAAGAGGAAGAATTAGCTTGTTTCTGTTGACCGCACACAAAGAAACTGATCTGCTTAGCCAGCTTAGAACTCTCTCTCTCTCTCTCTCTCTCTCTCTCTCTCTTTCTTCCTTTCTTATGGTGGGCTCTTACGAAATGCCACACACACGCACACACACACACACGCACGCGCACACACACACGCACACGCACGCACACACACACTCACACACACACACACACACAGACGAAGATTCCTCAAACCCTGTGGCCCAGATCGTTAGTCCTGAATGAGGATCTTAAAGACATCTCCCAAACACCTATTAAACAGCTTAGAGGCGTTTAATTGTCAGCCAGACGCCTCGGCTGGAACAGGGTTTTGAAAGCCACATTGTTCATCTTCACCACCAAAGGTCGTCTAATTCTGAGGCTTAAGCGCCAGAGAAATGGTCCGTCTCCTTCCCTAATAAGATCGTTCCTGTTATGAATACCCCTGGATCAACTGTTTTACAGTCTTGCTAAGCAAGCATTTGTCTTTGTGAATGCCTAAAGATGTACAAGTATTTGCTGTATTTGATGCGCTTGCATCAGAGGAATTATGACATTCTAACTAAGAATAAGGTTGTACAAATTGCTTTCAATTGAAATTATTTCATTGGGCATCTCTTGTGAAGTGAAGGGGCACATTAGCATCCATACATTAATGTTATTACATGAGTGGGTAAAATAAGCCAGGATAAGAATCCATCAGGATTTCACGGACATTGCTAATCAGACTATATTACCGTCCTTATTGTTCACTCACGGGTCACAAACTCTCTGTTGTTTTAAGGAATTAGCCAGCGACCTTCTACGATGCTCCACTTAACTCACGGCTTAATTGGAGAGATGACAATGCAACTGCTCTGGAAATCTTACTCACTGGAAGATCATTTTAAGGCTTGAGTATAGGAATGATGCGATCAAAGGGAGAAAATTGGGCACTTACTCCTTAATTAAAATGTTTTTCTCTCCTTGCTTACTGACCGAGACACTGCCATATTAAAAGAGCCATTAGTCTTATCAGCGCAGGCAGATAAGCATCCAGAAGACATCTAATAAACTATGTTCACCCATGACAGTGTCCTGTTCTGTCTCAAGGTCTTAGTTAGTGCAATGGGCCATGCATAGAGTTGGTTCGTTAGCCCTCCCATAGCATATTGTTTGCTGATAACTCAGTTACTGTAATGTTTTGCCAATATAAGGTGTTCCACGTTCTCATCACTGTTTAATTGAGAGAAACCAGGCAGCTTGGTCTGCAGTATTCACCTATTTCAACTACACAGAGATCTTTTCCTTGGCATTTCCATAAAGACTGAGCACTTCCAGTGCTGTTATTTCTGTCACAGAAACCTTAAACCGAATCAAAAGAGAGATCGAGAGATCAGAATTGTTCAATTAGCTCTCATTAGAGCCGAGTGATTTATGGAAATGAAATCCCATCTCTCCCATTGGCTCTTCGGGTCCCCGGGTCAAGGATTTGTAGGGAACGTGATTGGTTGCTCGTCCCTCCTAGTGTCGACCAATTTCTGCCCGGCGTGATGCCCTCTGACCCCTTCAGCCTCCTCATCCACCCAACCACACTGCTCCATTTAGCTAACACAAACTGCTAAAGGGCTACTGAGTTGTACTTCAACGGTGCTCAAATTCAATCACTCATTTACCTGAAGTGATTTTATCACTCTCCAGAGATAATAATGCTGAGTCTGACACAAAGTGCTCCGTTATTGAACTGACAGCCAACAATTAACAAAGTTACAAACCTTTCCCTTGCTCTGGTGACATAATAAAAATAAAAATAAGAAATGACTGAAGGATGATTATGTAAATAAACGCTGTTTTGGTTAAAGCTTTACGCATTAGTCTTTGAAGTAATCAGATGAATCAGGTGAGGTAATGGATGGTGAATATCCTCTTCAGAATGATTTCTCGCTGTCAAGTAGCTCTAAAAGGTTTTTGGGATTGGTAGAGTAGGCCTAGCTGCTAGCCGCTGGCTTTCGGTGCATTTTATGTCCTGCACTCTCAGTTGTCGGTCTGAGAGGAGATTTTAAGAGGGGAATTATCAGGAGAAAGGGATTTGTGTGCATGTATATGTATGTGTGTGTGTGGATGAGGAGATGGGGGGGCGGGGGGTCGTGCATGTCCAAAGGAGGTTGCCCCTTACACCTGCCAAGGACCCGAAGTGGACACTTTTTTTTTGAGAAGGCAGCCTATATCCGCTTTACTGCGATCTCTCCTAATCCTTCCGACTTGAACCTTAGTCCACCACAATCTGCATGCCACCAGATTAACATAATATGCAAAAATAATTCAGTCGGCCCAGGACTGACAGTGATCTCACAAATCTCTGTACCAAGGGAAGACACCCCCCCCACCTCCACCACCTAGAAACCCAGATTATTTCCCCAGATCTGGAGCCTCGGGCACTTTTAGGGTTTATATTAGCATTAACACTGGATAGTTTGTTTATATATTTATTTTATTTTCAAAACAGGTAATGCATCCTGGTCCGCTTGAGTGTCAGAAAATCTGCCTTGGGTGGGATGGAGGGGGGGATAGAGGGATGATACCTTATCCTAGATTGAGAGAGGGAGTAATGGAGAGAGCATGTGTGTTCTGTAATCCATATTATGCTGCCACATGAGCAAGGGAATTATTTAAGAAGCTCTTTGTGGTACTCCTTTTGGAGTGGTCAGTTGGGTATGGGATGGGGCAGTCAATCCTATTCTGCAGAAGATTATGAGATTTCAATTATGAGGCTGAAGATTGAAGATTGGAGAATTACGCTCTCCATATTCAATGGATGAATAGAGGCTAGACTTACAAAGGAGAAAGGCTGGAAATAACGGTATTCCACAAAAATAGGGACCAAGACCAACAGCAAACTAAATGAAGGGAATTATGTTTAACCCTCTTCTAAAATGCTTATGGGTAATTTCCACTTCAAGAAGATAAAGAAAGATAACAACCAACGTCTTGTTACAATAGTTTAATAATGTGTGATCTGAAATAATAATAATAATAATAATAAAAAAAAATTCTAGTTCAGAATCAAAAGAAAACCCTTCAGCTGAAGGACTATGACCAGTGTTTTTCAACCCTGGTCCTGGAGGCCCCTTGCTCTGCATGTTTTAGATGTCTCCCTGTTTCAACACACCTGATTCAAATGAATGGGTTGTTATCAGGCTTTTGCAAAGATTGATATATGTTGTCCTAGAACATTTATTTATAAAAAATGTTCAGTAAATAAAAGATGTCATGGCAAGGATAAACAAAATTAAAATTAACATGATATTTAGCAAAGCCACAATGCATGTTAACATTCAGATTTGTGGTTAAATTGGGTTAGTAACATAAGGAGAGTCCTCCATATGTGGGGGATCTGGGGGTCCTTTCTCAGGACGTTTAGAGTCTCACTTAATTTTACGGCACTCTGGTCAATGTTTAAGCACCAATTTGTGCTTTTTTATTGTGGAAATGTCTTTATAAAGGAAAACACAAAATCCAGGCACTAAGTGACAAACTATAACGCAGTAGGGCCGCAGACATTCTGTATTTGTTTCAAATTCTGCTAGATGAACTTTTCTCATCTGCTGAGTCAAATAACAGACTGTATATGCATGCTTTACTCTTCTATCCTATCTAGTGTCTTTGTTTGTGGAAGTACATTAGTTCTTTAAATGGTTGGTTCTTATTCACCTCACTGACAATGTGGCACTGACACTTGAGACTTCACAAAATATAATACCAAGTCCAGTGTAATTTCATAAATGGCAACTAAAATGTAATATTCTGTAAATAAAAGTCAAGTATATTCCTTGAGAAAACCTAAATCATTATAAAATTCAATGACTTTCAATGTCTGGAATAGTCTTTTTAAAATTCCATGAAATTCCATAAATTCAATGACCAGTGGGAATCCTGACAGTTCCCACTGGTCAATGGTTCGCTGTAACATTTAGTTGAGTCATACTTCAACAGCGTATTTTAATGTCTTATTTTCTGACCCAAAATAACTGAAACACCGCAAACTTCGTCAGTTAGGACTATACTAAGGGGACACACACATATACACACGTGCACTAGCTAAACATATTTAATAAAGAGTTCCCATTTTGCATCTACACCCCTCTAACATTTTATCTTTTCTCATCTTTCAGATGTGCGTGCGCGCGTGCATGTGTGTTGAAGGGGGAGGTGAAGTTGCCAAAACTCCTTCCCTATTGTGTTTTCTCGGAGCGGTGCGGCGCTGAGATAGTTTGGAGAGCTCACTGTGTTCCCGCGGCGACAGACTGCGGCCCCTCTCTGCCGCTCTCGAGGGCCCTTGAGGCGGCCATTATCTGGACGCCCGCCTCGCTGAGGCATATGGGTAATTACCGAGCTAATAGAGTGATGGAGGGAGAGGCAGAGACAGGAGCCTAGGCCAATTAGATGATGCATTAGTGGTCTGTCTTTTGTAAGCACCTAATGTGTGTGGAACGGAGGGGGAGGGGAGAAAACGTGTCATTTCATAAGGTCAGGATCCTTGAGCGAATGAAAACAGTGTCTCTCTCCTAGACGCACACACACACACACACACACACACTTACGGAACTCACTTGTGCATACACACATTTTTGCACTACGGTGTATACACACATGCACGCACGCGCGACTGCGTGTGCACATCTACACTTTACACAGTAAAGCTCCAGGCTCCACGCTCTCTCTCTCTCTCTCTCTCTCTCTCTCTCTCTCTCTCTCTCTCACACACACACAAACACACACACACACACACAC
>JAODUH010000017.1:1751432-1778214 GCA_027564835.1 Typhlichthys subterraneus
AGGGAATAGATGTACTTAAGCAACGTCTGGTGCCAACAACTACACCTGCTCCTTTCTACTGGATCGTAACAAACACAATGATGACAAAGCTGGAAACCTTACCAATCAAATCAAACAGGGCGACACAAGGCTGTGATATCTCTCTCTCCCTCTCTCTCTCTCTCTCTCTCTCTCTCTCTCTCTCTCTCTCTCTCACACACACACATGCACACACACACACACACACTGATTAACAGGCTTTGTTTTGCTCTTTTCTCTAAGTGTCTGAAGAGTGTGAAGTCATAATTATTGCACACTCTGGCTCAACCACCACAAACACACGCACGCACACACGCGCGCGCGCACACACACACACTATATTCACACACCAAGAAACACACACACACACACACACACACACACGTGCGCAAACACACACACACACGCAAATGTAGATGAGTCCAAATAAACGAGGAGACCCTGCCCAGTCTATTGAGGTCTGCTATGAGAATCCACTCCATCAATTACATTAAAGAGGGGCCTAATGATGGCCACAGCTGTAATCACGCTCAGCTGAAGCATTTTACACCCAGCTTTTTTGTTTTCACCTATTATCATCCAGCTCACAAAGGAGGGACACTCAAGCACGGGCACAATGTTTGGTGTTAAGAATGCACTTTTAAAAAAAAAGAATATTTTTTGTCAGAGCTTGGCAGAGGCAGCTGGAGTCTCTGAAGTTGGCAGGCAGCGGAAAAAAAAGTTTTCACTTTTTGCATTTTTTTTCTCCAGCTGCTAAGTGCTGTTAAGTGTTGAATAATGGGCTAATTAAATGTATCGTTTATGGTATAAATCTTACATGATCAAATCAGTGATACCTCATGGTACAATGTTTGCATATTTTTAACGCAAGCTTGGAGACACCCAGAACCTCATAGGCTCCCAGAGTTGCATTGCAGTTAAAGTGCATTTTGATCTTGACCTTATAAACAGCGAGGGCTGAATTGCTTTTTATGTATGCCAATCTCTCACAGAATAGCAAACATGCTCTCTCAAATAACTTGTGGAGAGCTCTATTAGCTTAATTGTTATTCCAGTGTACAATTAGCTTCCAAACAGCCATACCAAAAAAAGGTGAATACAGCTGGGACAGTATTGCCGGACCAAAGCATATCATTAGTACTCCAAATGGACTTCATTGTTATGGCCCTTAACAATAGATCCAAGGACCTTTGGATTCCTCTCCATGTTGCCTGACCTCAATGCCCAGCCGTTCGGATATCAACCCCACAATTATCCAAATATGTGTGTGTTTCAGCAGGGACACTGAATATTGCACAGAGCTTTGTTATGCACTCAATCAATTCAGTCCCAACAGATAAAACTATAATATCCATGTATTATTATTCCCCAATAGATATAGCACCTCTCATTATCAAACAAAAGACTCTATTACTGATATCATTATCCAAAGGGGAAAGAGAGGTGTGGCCCTAATAGCTTTCAGCTTTTAAGTGACATTGTTTCAAGGCCCCCAGTGGTATTTTTCTTGTAACTTTAAACACACACACACAAAAAAAAAAAAACGGTTAGTGTCACGACTTTGACCTTCTTGCTTTGACCGAAAAAGTGTGAAGTTAGCGGCCAATTATATATCTAGCGGTGAAGCTATCATGTGGCTTTTGTTTTAGGATGCGAATGGAAAACACAGTAATTGCAGCTAATACAGGGATGTGTTTAATGAGGAGTGAGGAAGGACATACACAGCCTTGGTTGCATGTCAGGGATGTGATGATCTGTGCAAACAGGGCTTCGCAGGGGGCCTCACCCCCATTCCTGATGTAAAATCACCTTGAAGAGTTTGCTTCAGGCAGTCCTGCCACTCCTGAAAATGAAAGGGACAAGCCTCGCCACGAAAATATGTTCCAGACACCTTTGAAATTAGGCAAACCGTGACCGCTGGATCCCCATTAGCTACATCTCCTCATCTTACCCATACAAATATGGTCAAGTAGGCCTTCATATTCACAAGCTGACCGCACATGACAGATAAATGCTCAAAGGTAGAATGCCGTAAGCAACATTAGGTGAAAGAGTGACATTATTGTTATGTGCAAGGCTGAGCAACTGGAAATTAAGGTCCATCAGATAGGGTCCAGGCTATAGCCTTTGTGAGTAACAAACTGGGACAGGCAAGCCCAAAACAAAACAAATGCTAATGCCCTTGACCTGGCTCTTCATCCTCACCTTCTGAGACAGAGCAGCACAGTTCTCAAGTATACAGCCAACCTGGTCCTTATTAATCCGTCAATGGGAGGCCCACCTCTTCAGGCAATCTCCCAACATTCAGACTCAGAAGCATCCCAGCCTTCCTCCAGAACACCCCCTCCCCACACCCCCTTCCCTTAAAGTGGCCTCTGCCGGGGCTACGAAGACCTGTCCTCATCTCCTCTGAGCTGAAGGGCTCTTCAGACGTCTACTGAGAAAGAGCAGAGGGGTGGGAAAGAGAGGGGTAGGAGAAAAGACCGGCATGAAAAGAAGTAAAACTCCAAAACTAGAAACATTGATGGGAGAGGTGGAGGAGATGCATATTGCGTTGGTGACCTCAGGGAACATGGCTACAATGTGTGTTGTGAGGTGCTGCTAGCATCCTCTGTCATGCTAATCCCATAACGCGTCTTTGTTGTGCGGGCCTGTCCGCTAGTGTCACGCAAACTCTTCTTCTCCCCTTCTGCCATCGCATTCTTCTCTTTCATGTGCTCCTCTTGCGCTTGGAGTGGACGATCAGACGGTGTGTTGCAGGGTAAACACTGCTGTTGTCTGAAAGGATCACATTTGAATAACTAATACGTTGTTAGCATTAGCATACATTAATTATTCAGCCCTGCGCATAGGTACTGGCCATAAGCGTGCTTGTGTGTGTGTGTGTGTTACTGTTTTTCTTCCACAGAAGTGCATGGAGAGATAAAATGCCTCCAGGAATTATGGCACATGGATGAAAAAGCAACAGAAAAAAAAAAACACAGAAATAACTAGATTGTGTAAGCAGGAAAACCTATCATTTACTTTCCAGGCCCTCGGAGACTAAGAACGCACCTTTCGTCCTTCGCTGTTTCATGCAAAAACACAGCAGCGCTCGATAGTCAACAAGCTGCTTTTGTAGCTTCCTCCTGATTACTCTATCACTCTGCAGTCTTGGATGGGGGAGAAGAAACGATGCCGAGAGCTGAGCCAGAATTTCCTGGAGGTACAATCTCTCTCGGTTCTCAGTGGGTGTGGATGGACGAGAGGAGAGGGATCTCCTCCTGCCTTGTTTATCCACAGTAATCACGAGTCTGTGGAGCGGGGACAGGCTCAGGGGAGATGTGTGTGTGAGGGGGGGGGGGGGCTTGGCGATGGTGGGACCCCGACAACATTAGAGAGGAATGGATAGAAATGTGCCAAGCCTGGCTACAGCACCCCGACATGAGAGAGATGCAGCATCCTTTCTGATTTGGTCAGAACTTTACCAGGGAGATGGGCGAGTGGGCATCTGTGTGTGTGTGTGTGTGTGCAGAGAGAGAGAGAGACATTGAGACTGTTCATCTTGGAGTAAACGGACCAATGTTTCAGTCCCCCTCCCCCCTCCTCCTCCTCCATGTCCTATGAACTTTTGCATCAAAGCAATGGGGGTGATGGTGGTGTTGGGGGGGGGAACAAAAGGAGCCGTTCTGGGTTGACAAAGAGGAGAATAGATGCTATGTGTGCGACGAGCCGCCATCTGCTCTGGAGGACGACCAAAATCTTGACACACTTCAGCAATCCCACAATCCCCTGCTCCAGGAGCGTTCCAGGCACCCCATTCATGCTCTTCCCCACAGCTCCCAGAGTCTGTGTGATTTCCCCATTTTCTCTCCTCCTCAATTAAGTCATTAATTCCTTTCTTCACCCCCCTCTTAATGACCACAGAGGCACAAACAAGCCCCGGTCGCTTCCTATTGAGGTCCCATGATTGGGCATAATTGCTGCCAGGGCCTAAGTATGGGGGAGTGGGAATGAGGCGGTGGTGGTGGTGGTGGAAAGGGGTGGCCATTGTTTTTTATGGGGTTGCCAAGGGTAGAAGATGGGAGAGAGGTGGGACAGGTCTCTTGACCTTCAGCGGAACATTCGTGGGCTCTCGGTTGCTCTGACCGTGAGATCGCGATGCAGGAGGGAGAAATATAAGGGGGGAAACTCAAAGGACGGTAGGATCTCTGCCTCCTGCGAACAAGCTGGGGGCTGCATACATTTGCATGCTAAACAGCAGGTCCTTTGTCCGGCCTCCCAATTATTATGACACATCATGTCTTCATCATGCAAGACGCAGTGCCGCCCTGTGTCGAGCGCGTTTAGGCGAGACGCTTGTTGATACCACAGCAGCCATCTTTTGGCAAATAAGACTAAAAACATTCAATGTAATGTAATATTTAACCTTGAGGGTCTGCAGACCTGTACTTCACTATGGTACTCCTTCATCAGCGTTTCAAGTAGACGTTGAGCAGAGCCGTCTCTACTGTGGGACTGCGTCCAGGTAAAGGCATGCTGAGGTCTGGGTGCATTTGGCTCTGGTTCTGGCTCACCGCTAACATCTAATGGCTGCTGCAAGCGAGTCCTCTTAAAGATGCCCTCCAGCATCCAAACCCTAAAATCAGTCGTCTTGTTTGGCTGATTGTGGCATTATGTGACCATCTGCAAAACAAACAAAACAAAAACAAAAAAATTAAAGTGAGTGTTTGGTTTCTGGGGTAAGGGTTGGGAAGGGGGGGCGGGGGGGGGGGGGTGCTGTGCAGGGAGATCCGCAGGGAATTAAGCCGTCTAAGCAATATATTTCGGGGATAAATGCATTTTTCAAATACTCACAGATCCATTTATAGACACAGAAAAGTAAGAGAGAGGGGACTAGATAAGAGTAAATCTCCAGATTAGAGATTAGCAGATTTAACAGGGTGTCTGGGGCTCAGCCAGGATGCTCAGGCATCTATCTGGCTTCTGCTCGCCAGGACTGGCTGTGGCCTTCTAAGTAGATCGCTCAGGCCTGTAGTGTATACAGGGTACCGGGAGACAAAAGGTTCGGGTGTGCTGACTGAAAGTAAGTGCTTGGCAATGGGCGGTGGGCAGAGAGGATTGGGTCCACCCTTCCTGGCTCCACAGGACCGACCCACGCCAAGCTTTTGGGTCTTAAACCCTTTCATATGCCTTTCCTAATGTTCAGATCATTTAAGCATCGCACCCCCACGGCTCACTCTCGGTAAAGGGGTAGAGGAATGATGAGGGTATATTCTCCTTTTAAAAAGTGTAATGGAGAGAGAGGGTGTTCTGTGTGATGGAGTGAGAAATGTTTGCCTTTGCCCCAATAATTATCTTTGATGATTTTAGGCGGTTAGCAGTTCTCATTCTGAACTAAGTCCTCCATTTGTTTAGTTTTTTTACATGGGTGTAAGTAATCTGCTGTAATCAGCATCACCCAAACACACTCACACACGTATGGACAAGTGCGCAGTTTGTCACTTAACTCTGATTAACATAAACACACACACACACATTGTGTCGTAAATCCCATTGGCATCATAAGCTCTATAGGTTTGGACATGCGATCACGCAGAAGTTAAGGGTTAACTATGATTTACTTGAACTTCTACTCATATAATTTAATCGGTTTTCAGACTATTTTTAAAAAGCCATTTTGGCATCTGTTTTACGATCCAAATCCCTCGAGGATCCGACCTCATCACCAACAGCTGGACAGGCGCGAACGCACTCATCCAGAGATTTAATCTCCAAAGCAACAGTACAGGTATTTTGTAAAAATTACGTTAGCTCTTAGTTCTTTCTTCGTTAATACACTAAGGGACGATTAAAGAAAACTTTCTAAAAAGTTGTTTCCACACAGTTAACACAGTATAACTCCAGAAGTTGCCTACAAGCCAGTTGCGTTCTGAAACACATATATAATAGTTGGGAACCTTCTCCAAGGCGTGCTGCTGGACCGGGGAAGCGGCGGCGCTTTTGATTGGAGGACTGGCCTTTTGGAACAGAGGAAGTGCTCCGGGGGTATCAGACACGGCACCAAAAAGACGACCGGGAACACAATGAGAAAATCACAGCTCTTTCACTCACGGTCCATCTGCCCGGCGCGGAGCGCGCTCGCTGCGTGCCACTTGGCTTAAAGCCTCTCCATCAGCCATCACAAAAGGCCCAGATCCAATCACAGGGATCAAACCTGGGCCAAGACCATGACGAGAGGAGCCAAGGAGCAGAGCAATATCAACACCCCTCCACCCAACCCGCACTCCCAAGAACACGGCCGGCCGCTCGCACGCACAGGCACATACATGCAGTAACAAATACAAGTAGAGGCAATACCGTCGATGCATTTCAAGGTTTTCTTTATTATGCCTTATTTTACAATGATTAAAAGGTTTGAATGAAGCTAGACCAAACTGAAAAAACAAACGGTTACGTACAAACAGAGGTCAAAAGATGTTTAGAAGGAGTGTGTGCGTGTGTGTGTGTAGGGTGCATTTCTCAGAAAAATCCTCCACGTGAGTCTGTCTTTTTTGTTACCTTACAATCATCTCTCTCTCTCTCTCTCTCTCTCTCTCTCTCTCTCTCTCTCTCTCTCTCTCTCTCTCTCTCTCCCCCCCCTCTCCCCCTGCTCTCATATGGTTAATTGTGAGGGGAGCGCAGGTCATCAGTGGCAGTACATTAGAATAATGGAAATAGATGGGACAGACCTACGGATGGCAACACAAGCCACCTTCCCTATTTGCATGGCTTTGTGCTCCGGGACAATTATGTCATTATCACAGACCTCTGTGTGCACGTGTGCCACCTGACAGGTGGGCAAACCAAAAGCCATTTACTGTCAAGGAACTCCTGAACTACTGCACACACTCTCTATTTTCCCCCTTCTCTTAAAAGTACAGATTATGTTCACCTTTTAACCTTATTCTCTATTATTATTTACTCAAAGATATTTTTGTTATTAAAGTTTTTTTTTAATATCATGATATTGCTCTGGTTGAGTGGCTCTAAAGGCAGTCTGCAAAGTGTGCGGATAATGTAACGGTTGGTATAGCTTCTAAATGCTCTGACTCTTATGAGCTTTCGTATATAGGGCCTAAAGACCGCTATCCAACCCTTTGCTCTTCCTCTCTAGGGCGATTAAAATAACACAGAAAAGGAGGAACATGTACAAAACCTGTCATCGACAGCATCTTCCCTGCTTCCTCCGGTTCCTTTTTAAATGGGCCAGGCATGCCGGATGTGCTGAGACCCCATCAGGGACCCGGGACTTAAGAAAACAGGGGCGAAGAGCGGAGAGAGATGACCTCTGACCTGACTGTGTGTCTGCAGCCTCTGCTGGACATGAGCAACACTTCCTGGATTCATCAAGACAGGGAAGAGGTGGCACCTGCTAACCTTGCACTGTCACCGCTCTCCAAGCGGTGTGTGTGTGTGTGTGTGTGTGTGTTCCTGCTTGGAAATGATTCCATTAAAACGAAAACAAAAGTTAGACATTTTAGAAAACACGCAGCCGTTTATGACACGGAAAACCTCTGCGTGTGTGGTTTCCTGGTATGCGCACACATACACACGAAGCTCTTCTGCCAGAGCTGTCCAAATTAAAATGTTTGACGTGACAAATCAGAGTGGGGGGGGTGAATGTGTACAACAAGAGGCCATTAAATCCATCAACGCAGTCTTCAGGCTGTTCCGGCAGCGCTGCGATGTTAGACAACACGGTATTTATCTCACTTGCAACCGGCATTGCGAAGGGAAGGCGGGAGATCTGTTTTTTTCTGTGAAACCTCTTAGCATCCCATAATCAGGAGTGATAATGTGTCTCATTCTATGCTAATGTGTGTGTTTTACAGCAATCAGGCAGCAGGTGATGATAGCACACTGAGAGATGTTCTGTTGTGTGTGCGTGTGTGTGTGTGTGCGCGCGTGCAGACGCGCATGTGTGAATATAAGGCACCATTAGTGACTTCCCAGGTCCTCTTCAGGAATACAATGGGCAGCGAAATTGCTTTAATGGAAAAAAGGCTAATGTGAGACGTGCACACGCTCATGTGCGTGCGCACGCAGACATACGTACAAGTGCATGAACACGCGCCACCTTAGCAAATCACTCAAGCTTGTGAGAGCTAGAAAAGGGAAGATATTATCACTTACACTTGAAAAAAGAGGAGCGAGAGAGAGAGAGAGAGAAAGAGAGAGCGAGAGCGAGAGAGAGAGAGAGAGATGGCTGTGCTTCTCCTGATCCAAACACCCACTAGAGTAGTTTACAAACCCAGAGGGACTCATTGTTAAGTTAAAAACAGTAGCACTTTTTCAAAAGTGTCAGGAATACTACCTCAAACTTGTGTGGCCACTATTGTGAATGAGACCAAACAATAGCAAACGAATGTAAGTAAATAAAGTAAATAGCATAATGCTGTCATGGTGGCTAAGATAGACATACAATGTAACACACTGTACACACACAGTAGTTACTGCATACGACTAATCTCTGTTCTTTGATGGGCACACGCCCACACACACACACACACACACACACATCATTAAGACAAAGCACGTCCCCACCGATGCCCTGCTCAAGGCCGGCATGGCGACATCTGTTTGACTGCGGGCCATGCCATAAGATGCCAAGGCTCCAAGGACCCCCCCCCCCCCCATCCCACCACAAGATCAGCCCTCTCCTTCCAGTCTAACCGCAGCCCTGACCCTCAGTCACTGGTCACATTTCCACCGGCACGACCGGCTTCAACCTCTGTCTTGTGTCACGCTCCCCTCTCCTGACACAAAAGAAACATGGGCTCCTATACGGTCCCCTCTGTCCTGTAATCCTATCGCGTTACTTCCTTCTCTTTTCCCTCCAAGTGGCCCGGCCACCTCCTGCCATGTGTCAGCTGACTGCCTCCTCTTCCGAACCCCCCTTCCAATCTCCTCTTTCAGACCTCTCCTTCTTTCTCGCCTAGGGGTGTGTGTGTGTCTGCGTGTGTGTGTGTGTGTGTGTGTGTGTGTGGTACCAAAATGTGTCTAGTGGAGACCCCCCCACCCTTCCCCTCCTGAGAGGAACAAACAGATTAGTGGCTGCCTTCTTGGCTCCCAGCGCAGCTTTCCAGCCACATTCCCTGGAATATCTCCTTAATGGGCATCACGTACCCCCCTGCAGGTTGCCCATGGCGACCCCGTGGCCTCGTACACAAGGAAAGGAATAGTTTGTAGTTTGGTTTTGAAATTGCGACTGGTATGTGCCTGTGCAAAGCAGCAACAACAAGGGGGGGTTTGGGGGAGAAAATGAGGGTCTTCTGGGGCCTGGAGAAAAACTGGACGAGAGGAGGAGAGATAATGTAGAGAAAGAGAACGGGTGGAAGGGGGGGGGTGTCTAGCGCTAACAAGCGGTGTGGAGTTACAGAAGGTGTGTAGCAGAGCGCAAGGAAGCTGTTGAGACAGGGCGGGTCCGTCCAGATGACTGCGGAGCTAATGCTATGTTAGCGAGCCGCTAGCGGAGAGACTGTGCACGAAACACCGCCTCTCCACACACATCACGGAGGCCAACAGTGCAATGAAAGGAGACACCTCAGACACGGGGGGAGGAATTACTAGTGACACGTCTTTTGGGCACCGGTTGGGACTCCTTTACCATCTGAGCCTCCTGTATCACTGCAGCAAAGGCTTTTTATATTTAAATAAATAAAACAGTAAAGAGCTTTAAATTTAATGTGGCGGTGAAGGTGAGAAAGAATGATGCTTGGAGCAGGGAAATAACCACCGGTTCGAGGAGAGGTACCTGCAGGATGCATGAAGGTCACCTTGAGTTATTTGGCTTGAGAAGAGGGTATTGTCTACCAGGGTTAGCAGGTATTTAGGCGATACATAGGCATTTATCTCTTGGTCAGAAATGTAACCACCCTTAATTAAAAGACACTCTAGTATCAATGCAGACATTACTTTTAGTAAAAAATGATTACTTTGCGTTTTCGGAAGTGTTTGAATGCATATAGCCAAAATATTGTACACTGCAACTTCAATTCTGTTCACATTGCAAGAGTCAAAGGTCAGACATCTTGCTTTACTGTATTCCCTTGTTGCAATTCAAACATAGAATATACGACCTCCCCATGACCCTTCCCTTGTCTTGAAGGGGTAAACAGATGCATCAGTGTTCAGATCTAGGAATGCTAATGAATTGCCACAGAGGGTAGACCATGGGTCGGTGACCCCATTGTAAGATGATGTTGTCCTTAAGGATTGTTCACACTTAAAGACTGGGGCTATGATTATCCATTCTGGTTCTTGTATTTTTAATTAAGAAAGCGTCTTGAGCCCCCCATCTTCTCACACCTCTACAGCACGCTTCATTTTTCAGTCAAGTGGACCTTGACGAAGGTCGTTGGTACATATTTATCCAGGCCAAGGACTGAGATAACAGCCAGGGACAGTGACCTTCAGGACAGTGACCAATTAATAATAGGCTGCTAAAATAAAGGCCAACTGAGATAAGAGAAGGATTTTGGATTAGGTTGGTTAACAAGGACGTTTATCAATTTCTCGCGAAACATATTAATATACGTATTTCTACATTATTTGAGATATTGACAATAAGGTGGCTGTGTAGACAATCAAACAAAGCATTAAAGTAATGTTTGAGCAGAATGACGTTACAACAGGATCAATTACAGATCAACAGATGATAAATTGAATGAGACACCATATTACTTTCAGGTCATGACATTTCAGCATGCAACACATTTCAATGTTGTAGAACATTTGCTCACCGCGGAGTCCTAGAATGTGTTCCATCAACTCTTCCTTCAATTCAAACACCTTCTCTTCCTCAAATGTACAGTAGGCCTACACCTGCACATGGGACATACCAACTACACCACGCTGTTCATCTGCACTGTTCAACGTGTTCGGAAAGAGGGGGTCAGTTTGCATGCATGTGTGGGCAGGAAGGGGGCCGGGGTGTAATGAGGAGGCACAGTGTCTCTTCATAATGACGTTATGGCTCTGACAGATGCTCCAGAAGATGCCCGGGGTCTCTGAGCGCAGCTCTTCTGCCCAGAGAGTGTGTCCCACTCAGGGAAACAAGAGTCCTCCTGGGCTTGTGTGGAGGAAAGTCAAACCATCAAAGACAAAACACCAACAAACCTGACCACCAGCAATATGAAGCAGAGGGCAGACCGCTCGCAGGAAAGGTAGGGAAAGACGAGAGAGAGAGAGAGAGAGAGAGAGAGAGAGAGAGAGAGAGAGAGAGAGAGAGAATCAGGAAGTTTTCTGGCATACAGGGGTTGATCTCAGCCTACAGGGCTAGGCGATTTTAGGCCTGCAATGAGAGGTTTGTGTTGCATCATGGACGTCCTTGCTGTGTCCTCTTAAGCTCACTGCCGAGCGGACGAGCTCGTTCCTGTGGCTTTGTTCACTAACACACACACACACCTTGGTCTTTGTACTGTATGTAAGGAACCATTGTTTTGTTTATATTTAATTTAAGGTAAAAGTCGTATATTTGAGATATTCTAAAATTATTTCACCCTGACCCTCGTAACACAGTAGGAGAGTGAGTCTAGGTTTATAAAGGTACAGTGCACCCCTTGTCTGGGTTATAGTAGCTCCTATAATCTATACATTGTTATCTGATGGTTTGAAACACAGCTGTAGGGGAGGGGTAGGGAACATATCACATCATGTGCTCATAGCAAGATTGAAAGTTGTGCGCATGCAATTAGTGACAGCTCTTAAGACAAGCAGCGTTCAGAACAAGCTCAAGGCTAGCACAAGGGAACACAAATACGCAACTTACTTTTTGTTTGGATGCTGAAGTGGAAAATAAAATGTTAGTTTAATTTGACAAGCCAAAAATGTATTAAAGTTGTTTAGGGTATATCCTCTAGTGTTTATATTTAATAAACACATTTAGGATAGACCCTTAGTATCACTCATGTTGACTAAGATACACAGTATGGCATCTACTGTATCTGCATGGTGAAAATGGACTCCAATGGGTGCGTGTTGGCTCGGCTCACGGTCAGTGTGACACTTGGCAGCAGTAACAGTAGATTTAAGAAGTGTCGTCAGTCCTGATTGCACGCGCACATGCACACACACATACACAAAGTGTAAGGGGCACTCTTAGTTTAATATAATGTAAACATATTGTCTCATACAATAGAGCAGTGGAGAATGTAATGTATTTATTTAATGTATAAAATAACTATTAAAATGGCACACTCAACACAGACAGCCTTATATTGCAAAATCAAACATTTTCCTCTGATTACAAAGTAATTTGTCATTTGTGGCTGATATTTAAATAACAAATACAAATAATAATAAAAAAAAAGAATATTCAATATTTAAGCTTTTTTTATACAGTAAATACACAAACATTGCCCGGCAAACCTGCATAAGCCTCAAAAGACCTGTAGTACTTTGTGGTACTACAGAAATGATATGCTAGAAATAAAATACAGATTTGTTTCACAAGGCCTAGTTAGTTACGTGTGCAAAATAATTCATCACAAAGTACAAGAAGGGTGAATTTATAAAGACAAGTTATTTATTCTTCAAATAAAGAGCTCTCTGGTTCCATTTATTTTATACACACTTTTCAGATACACAATAAAGCAAACCTTGTATAAAAACACCCTCTACTAAGATATCAATTACAATATAACAACAAAAAAAGATTCAAAAGGTGTAGATTAGGCCTTGTCTTGTTCGATCTTCCACTGAAACTCAGTTTGTATGTAAAACTATCCAGACCACCCCTACTGTATCTAGTTTCTGTTGCTTGGAAATCCATACATGGACATAGAGAATCAGTTTCTACCTCAGAACAGCACTTCAAGGCATCAAATAAAACTTCTCTCAGCTCGGTGAGTGCTCTTTGTGCATATCAGGAGCTATTGCCTTTACATTTCTTATACTTTAAATGACGGTGCGAGTCAGTTTTAGGTGTGTAGCCTGACAACATGCGGTGGAGGCGTTTTACCTCGGCCACACACGCGCTCTTCAGGTTTTGCTTAAAGCTACCTAGTTATCGGTAACCCAGCAACATTAGTGTCATAGGCCAGCAGCCAACCCAAACATTATTTATTGTTCTGAAGTGTTAACAAGTGTTGTCAAGTCTTCCCCATCGAAAAGAGAAATAGTCAAATATCTGCAATGTGCAAAAGTTGGGTAAAAAAACGATGCTTTGGCAAAACCCTCCGTAAACTACAAAGTTGACATAGTAGCACAAAGTAATTGGGGGCTGGTGACGGGGTGGGGGCGTAATGCACGTAATCACCATAGACGTACCTGCGTCCAGACAGCAAGTGGATTAGTGTGTTTGCGTGTGTGTGTGTGTGTGTTAAATAAATCCAGGGACGGCCTCCTCTGTGTCCACAGTGCACACAGGTCCTACTTGAGCCAGTGCACCCTGGTGAAGAACGGGTGAGATTTAATGTCATCTACGCCTGCCACCCCGGACCCCAGGCGCTCTGTCGGGTTGTACTGGAGGAGCTGCATAAGTGAACAGAAGGAGGCCGAGAGAAAGAGCACTTATGTTAGTTCGTCTGAAACAAGCGCATCAATTCTCCTTTCAGTTTTAAAGTTGTTTTTAAAGTAGATTTGTTCATATGTAACATATTTAACATCAACATTTAGCAGTACTCGTATACAAAATGTGATTAGTCATATTTAGAGATGAACACTATTTCAGAAATCAAGCAGGCCAAACATCTCTTCAGCCCCGTCAGCCATAAGAGATGCAGTATCTGCAAGTTTAATCATTCTAAAAACACAAAAAGCATGTGGATTCGTGGCAGATTTGCCCTGCATTAAACCAAATGATAAGTGCAGGCTGGTCATATTAATACACATCTAAAGATTACCCGTTGGGGATTAGCAATTAGCTTTGAGATATTAGCATAGCACAAGCTTGCTTAGTGAAGGATGTACTCATAATAAGTGCAACATGTGTTCTGTATGTGCTGGTTGAATGGATATCAGTAATCTGTCAGTCACATACTGTACACACAGTCTAAGTCATTTAGCAAGTAAGTATTAGAGACTATATTCTTCCCTGCTACACACTATATACAGTACTGTAAGACACCCATCCTTGCATACCGGCACTCAAGTTCAACATTCTGGCGGGAAACAAAACTATGTTCCTAAAATAAATAAGAAGGCTATCCTCACAATTTACAAATTAAAATGTCCTTGTATGTGCCAATTGATAGAATGGCAATGATAGCTATCAACAATAATAATAATAATGTATTTTAATGACTTCCCCACAGGGAATAAGACAATTGGCTATTGAAATAGTACTGTGTACAATTCAGCTATGTAATACTTTAAAACAAATTTTCCCAGAGTAGAGCAATGTATTGTGGATGAGTTTTGCACCATATGAAACACAGGGCAGACCTACTCTATACATCTACGGACCAGACCAGCAGGCAGGATAAAGTGATCTCACCTGCTCCAGTAGGGAACTCGCTTCCTCAGACACCGACTCGGGAATATTCAGAGCCGTGTGTCGACTGATCCCTGCTGGATGACACTGGATGAGGGACTTGGCAAGGGAGAGAAAAAAAATAGGAACAGTGTAAAACTACAAATCCATGCAAAGACAGAAAAACAGATTAGCTAAGTAAGGGCTCCGTTTTGACAGCCATGCCAAGCTAGGTGACTACGGGACAACACAGGACAAAACCAAACGGGAAGAGAGTACCTGAAACAACACAGACAGCAAACCATAACACCACAATGAACAAAAATCTGTTAGCCTTTCTTGGAACCGGCATGTGTGTGTTACTGGAAACTCAACCAGCGACCGTTCAGGAGCCTCAAAAACAGTGGCGACAGGACCTGTATTATTTTAATTTTCATCTGGTGTGTTTTCATTCAAGTGTTATTTAACCAGCCGATTCCCCACCGGCCTGGCCTCGACAAACATGTGCGCATATAACAAAGCCGAAATATGTTAAGAGACAATATGGAGGAGGAAAGGGAGGTGGGAGAGGGGGCGAGGGCCGAGACAACGACAATAAAGATACTCTATCCTCTTGAGTGTGTGGCGTTTTAAAATGGAACACAAGATGGGCGAGCATTTCATTTGACACTTCGACACTCCCTCAGTATAGCTAGTCTGGCAGAGCAAAGTGACGAGCGTGCTTGTGTGCGTGTGTGTGTGCGTGCACAACTAGAGTAGTTCCCCTGGTTCTAACGCCCATCGGTTGGGCTGTCCACCCCCACACTCCCCTTTACTGTGGGAGAAATGGCATGTTTGCTAGCCTCAGTGAAGACTGCTCCAGGCTAGACCTTATCCTACGAGGATCAAGAGGCCCAGCCTGTCTGTCTGTCTGTGTGTCTGTCTGTCTGTCTGTCTGTGTGTGTGTGTGTGCGTGCTCGCCAGAGGACTGTACACGTACACAATCATCAAAGGAGACATCTGTGGGATGAGCAAGTTCTTCCAGGTAAAAACGGGCGTGTAATTATTTCAATGTATTATTCACCGTAAATCACTTAAACGCCCTCCCTTGAGGCCAGTGATAGGAACTGCTGGTGGCTGTTATGGAAAAACCCCCGCTGGCAATCAGTTAGAATTATTCAAATATTATGAAGAATTGAAGAGATGCTGTGCACCTGCGTGCGTGTGCGTGTGTGTGTGTGTGTGTGTGTGCCGTTTTGTTTGAGGCTGTCCTTCAAGACAGCAGGATGTTATTAGGAGTGTGTGTGTGTGCGTGTGAGTGATTGAGAGACAGTCAGTCTTCCCAGTACAGATGAGTTTGAATCCATTCCGTCTCCTAACAAAGGGCTCTGAGGCTGTCTCTAATGTGCCTCTCCGGGCTGTCTGGAACTGGGGTTCCCACCCACCCACCCACCCATCCGGCTAGCCCTGATTCAGGACCAGTCGTGGCAGAGTTGGGGCACCCCGAGAGCTGCCCCGGTCTTCACCTTCCAAGCCAAGCTAAGGTCAGCGTGCTCTAGGAGCCAGGAAAGAGGCCCAAGGAGAGCTGACCCCCTGGCCCAGCAGATGGAGCTCAGGCTGGGGGAGAAAGTCACACCAACGCCCCTGGCACTCCCTGAGAACCAGGGAATGAGAGGCAGCCAAGACGCACCTCACAAACATGCACACGCACACATGCAAGAATGGAATACACCTACCATGAGCGCGCACTCTTTCACGCAAACAAAAACACACACACGCATTACAAAAGCTGGCACAACCACAAAGTGAGAGAGATTTGAAAGCCAAGGCACCTACAGTCCACACCTTACACCAGAGATACTTTTCCGTTGCTGCTCTGCTGACTTACCTTGCCTGTGAAGAGCTCAAACAGGATGGCCCCCAAACTCCACCAATCACATGCTGCAGTCTCTTCAATGATACCACCCACCTCTAGAACAAAGGGAGAAACAAAATTTGATGAAAGACAAATACAAGTAAATGGATATCGAGAACTAATGACTTAGAAACTCACTAGCACACAAGAAAAAGTCATAAGAAGTACATATATATATAATATTTAAGTACATTTAGAAATTACCCACTTAAAGTAGATATTTGTTTATATTGAAATATCTTAATGTATCGGTTTTACCTTAATCAGATTTCATATGGGTAACGCCTAAAGATTATCTTCAACAGATTCATTATAATAAAAATTAATATAGAGCTAATAAATATTTCATTTGACTGATAAGCTCAGTTCAACACGCGTGCCCAAGGAAGAAAGCACACACACAAAAAACGTGCGTCTCAGAAAGGGGTAATTTGCATAATAAAAAAGCAGTTAAATTGAGGAAACCGTCTGTGCTTCACACCATCTGCATGACCTGACCTCGAGCGTGCGCACACACACACACACACACCAAGAAACAGAAGAGCACCCACACAAGCTGTTCAAGCAAACATTCTTACGAACACAAAAAAGGAAAAATAAATTACACTTACTTGAAACAGATTTTCTGTGCTTACTACCAACATACTGTATCTTCAAAGAATAATGGGCAGAGAACTGTACAGACCGTTACTTTAGCTTCGTTGCTCATCATAAAAGGTCTCTGGTTTGTCTTCACTAGAGCATCGTGACTAAACACACTTTTGAGTCTAGCAAGTGTTTTGCGCTTCATCTCACACACAACTGCACTGTGTGTGTGTAAACACGCAAGCTTCACTTGGCACCAGATGGCCCCTATTGCTGCCCAGCTTCTCCCCCTCACCCTCCTCAGAGAAGGGGCTGGTGACCCAGGGGCCCCGGACCCAGGGTCGCGGCTGCGTGTGCCCGGAGAACAGGATTTTCAGCTGGGGGAACGAGAGAGACAAAAACCCCTCTGCTACTGGAGGCTGCAAGGAGCTCTCTTCCAGCCAAGGTTAGCAAGCCTCACTCTCTGTACCGTCTCTCTCTCTCTCTCTCTCTCTCTCTCACACACACACACACACCCACCCACCCACCCACCCACAAAGCCAACTGAGCAACCGGTCTTCATGGCTCCCCAGGAACACTGTTTTGACAACTAAGGAGAGAACATCGTCATTGAACAGACTAGTGATACCTGCGTAGCTATGAGCTGGAGGGGAGACACTGGACACACACACACGGACACACACACACACACACACACACACGAGTACGTCTCTGAGCAAGGTCGATTGTCATCACAATGGATTAATGTCTAAGGAGCTGCGGGGAGAGTACAGTGGAGCGGCTACACTTAGTGCTGTCAGAGCAAGGCAACGTGGAAGAGAGAAGAGGATTGGGGGGGGCGAGAGAGAGTGCATCGAGCGCATCCAGAGGGCATGGGTCATTTGAACCCACCGTTACGCTGCGCTGTGCTGGTACGACGCCCGTGTGAGGACACACTGCAAGTGCACTGAGGTCGCATGCTACTGGACTGAATATCACTGCACCGCACGACTTCTGGAGAGGAAGGAGAGGGGAAAACATTTAGTTTCCCCAGTGCTTTCAAAGTAAAAGAACACAATAGTGAGAAGAAGGCGAGCTGTGATACGATGAAACAATAGATGGACTGTTCCCTTCATAACCTTCCCTTTCCTTCAACAAAGAAGCAGTTATCGCCCATTTCACATCTTAAATCGAGCTCCTCATCTCCTCTCCCCTGGGGACCACAAGGAACTGTAGCTCTTCTCTCTTTTCAGACTTCCCTAAAAGCCAACCGACAGCCTTTGTTGAAAGAGGAAGTACTGCGGGAGCAAGGGGGAAGTTAGCAAGAGGGCCGTATAACAAGACGAGCAAGCGAGATTCTCACACACCGTGGCTTTCCTTTATTAGAAAAATGGAAACAAAACGGTGTGTGTGTGTGTATATATATATATACATACATACATACACACACACATATATAAAAAAATATAGATAAAAAAATGTAAATCCAACTAGATTCGACTGGAAACAAACCTGAGCAGGATAATTAAATTAAAAAACCTTCTCCAAACAATATTTTCTTCGTCTTGAGTTAAATTACAGGAACTTGAGTTTAGGCTATCAATGATATAATTAAAACTTACATATAAACTTAAGGATTTACTAGACTTGTTTTACAATGCAATTCGCTAGCATATAGGTCAGTAAATAAAATGTCGGATGGAAAAAAAAAACAAAAACAAAGCAGAGTGTCAAAAACCTTTTCTAGTCATGCCAAGGAGGAAGCATATCAAATTTCCCCTTTTCATACACTTGAAGACAATCGGTATCATCATTTCTTCCCTTTTAGAAGAACAATAGAACATTCCCATTACAGCTTCTCTAATCAATTGGCTTATATTGTCTGTTTTTCTAAACTGCCTATTTCCGGAAGAAATCTTAAACAAAACAAAAAAAATACTGGCCAGCTGATGTTGATCTGTAATTGATACACATCAGTAATATGGTGAGAAAGTAAATATGTGTAAAAACTAAACAGTTAATTAATTATTATGGTACCCTGTCACTGTATTTTCCGAGACCACTCCCGTGTTTTTTTGGTGTGAAATTGATGTGTTTTAAAAACATGTTGCCCCTTGTCACACACACACACACACACACACACAGACACACACAGACAGACACACACAGACACACACAGACAGACAGACACACACAGACACACACACACAGACACACACAGACAGACACACACAGACACACACACACAGACACACACAGACACACACACACAGACACACACAGACAGACACACACAGACACGGCCCCCTGCAACCTTTCTGGCAAACAGTCATAAATCTGTCATCAGGAATAAAGCCATCGCTGGAGCTTGACCCCATCTGGATAAACAGCAATACATAAGGGCAGGCTACCCTCTGTGCGTATGTGTTCACGCTCTTGTGCAGATGCATGCAGTCACTCCTATGAGTAACTCCAAGGGTGCCTATTTTTGTAATAAATTAAATTAAGTGATACCAAGTGGCCAGGATTCCTTTGGGGTCTGTATAGTTCCAATTTTAAAAATAAAAGTTTGAGTGAAATTAACAGCCTTTTGTCTGTAAACAGTCTTTTGTCTGTAAAAAAAGTATGATACAGTCGTTTGCTGTGGATGGAAGCAATTTATTTACTCACTTATAGAGCATGGCGACCCCTAATGTCTGCTGTAATGCATTACACTCTGGCTCAGCAACAATTGAACCAACTGAAACTTTGACATCAGGATTAGGTCAATTTAATTTTAATTAAATCAGTTGAGAACATGGTATTGAACGCAAAATGGAAATGATTGTTTTACAGTTATTTTATGTGACATAATCATGACTATAATCATCGTGGTTTGAATGGTAATTCATGTCTTCTGTAATGTGCTCATGTAGAGTCTAATAAAGTCCTCATGCTCGCAACTGGCAAATCTACAGTAAAAAAAATTAATAGACTGGAACAGGATCTGTATTTGTATCTACTTCAATTTCTTAAAAGCATATTTATAACATGTCTTGCTTGTTCATCTTCAGATTCTTTTCCCAGGTTACTCTGATTTGCAGAATATAATTGTTGTATTGTTGTAACATTTACATTTCAGATTAAAACTTTAAATACACGAGAAACAAAAAAAAACATTTCATACCATGAAGCATGTGTTAATATTATTAGATTAGATGTGTAAGTCTAACAAATACCAAGTTTATCCACAATGTTTAGCGTTCCTATAGCTTTAGGTGTTGGGCCTACTTCTACTTCCCATTAAAGGGCTTTTACACACACGGTCGCCCGGGTAATGTAAATGCATACTTCGGTTATTACAAGCTGCTTTCAGACTTATTACAAGTACACGCTATGAACACAAGGAGGATTTAAAGCTAAAGCACAACCTTCCGGCGTGGAAGAGAGACAGAGAGGATGAACACGAGAAAGTTTTAACAGAAAAAAAGGAAGGTGATTGAACAGGAGGATAGAATAGGTACACACCAGGGGGCTCAGGCATCCGCTCAGCTCCTCTAAAATATTTGAGAAAGAGGTCTGGCAATGAGACAATGAAGTACATTCACACACCGTCAATATCCAAAGTGCAGTTATGTGCCTATAGGGACATTAGAACTGAACCTCAGCACACCCACCAGATAAATCTCTCTCACATGCATGCATGCACACACACACACACACGCACGCACACACGCACGCACACACACACACACACACACGCACACACACAAAGGTGTTAAGTAGGGACATGGTGCAGCAGTATAGACGCATTTTGTTTTAAAACAGCGTGCCACGGCTGTCACATGCTGCTTGTGGTCACCGCCATGCTCCGAGCCCTAACTGTGACACACCATCGCACTCTACGGGTCAGTGGTGGAACTGCAACACGAGCAACAGTAACCGCTCAGCAAAAATTAAAAAGGAATTTGTAGGAACTGTTGCACTGCACAAATAAGCATACCTGACTCAATGTACGACAGTGGATGTTTAATCGATATAAATGTATAATAAGTAATAATATAATAAGTATAATTAATTTAAAAGTTCCAATTTAAAAGGTGTGTTTTATGTCCTTGGCGGAAGAGTGTGATCTTGTGGCCTGTTTGTCAACAGCACAGTCTGAAGGATCCACAGTACAGCGTTCCTCTAAACGCTGACGAGTTGCATGCGCACGGTTGCATGCTGTGAAAGAGGCTTTTGTGGCCACTGGACAGTTGCCTACTTATGGCCTTGCATGACTGCATAGCATTACACACACACACACACACACACACACACACCCTCAATATATGGCATGGAAACCAGTGCAAATACCACAAGACCAGATAGAGTGTGACTGGAGACAGGAGAGATGTACTGAGCATGCGTGCGTGCGTCTCTGTCTCTCACCTGGAGCACAGTACATGTTGCTGATGGCCTCCTTGTCATAGGAGTCCTCCACTTCACTCCAGTTACAAAAGTAGGTAAGCAGAACATGACCTAGGAAGGGGTCGGGGCAGATTAGCGTTTGCTTCAACAGGGTGTATTAAACCCTTGTCTGACAGGGTGCTCTCATCACAGCCCTACAAGAGTCAAGAGTCCCTGACCGCACGATACTTCGCATATCACTTTGCTCACCTTTGTGGCACATCTTTCCTCCTGCACTCTACAATCCCAACTCCCTCCCCCTTCTATTTTCCAGCTTTTCCAGCACGCAGCCACAGTGATTACTCCTGTTTAGCCGCTAGCCGTTAGCGCCATCATTAGAACTAATGGTGTCATTAGGTAGCCGGGCCCATTAGCCTGGGCTAGCCAGACTGATGCACCGTGCTAGGCTGGTGATGGGCCCTTTAGAACAATAATTGCTAGCAGGGAGATGAAAACAACCACTCAGCTAATTAGATGCGTGCTGCCGATAACGAGCCGGAGAGAGATGATTGGGGGTGACAATAGAAATAGGTGGGCGGGGGGGGGGGTCTGCGTGACCCTGCTGGTAAATCTAAGATGCTGGCCACCTGGGAGACCCCTTGTTATATTTGCTGGATGAGATAATGGCATGATGGACAGGTCGTGCGCTCTCTTCTTGCCAGCACAGGGTAAGCTATGAGATTGAGAGTGAGCGTGGAATGGATCTAGCACCAAATATGGATCTAGGCAGATATAGTGTAGCTCCTAAGTTGGGCTGTCATAATAAAAATAAAATAAAATGGAAACATTTGCATAAAGCCATATCTTGTTAAAAATATTTTAGGTTATATTTTGAGCAGGTAAAAACATGCGATTTATTAATAATCACAATTAATTACGTAAAGTGTACGATTAATCACATTTAATCGCGATTCAATTCTGACAGGCCTAAATTTATAAGCTATTTGTATGTATTGTATTAGCCTACATATTTGTTTAAGAGAGGGCCAGGTCAATAACTGTGTCTAGTATCTGTCAGACAGACAGATCCTAGATACATAATATAAAAACGTTCCTGTGTTAAGAAGTAAATAATTTTTAAATCTAGTTACATTTTCTTCAATATATTCTGGAATATGCATAAATTTCCCCCTCACACACAAAAGGCATGTATATTTGTTTATAGATTTCATGTAAAAGGTCTGGGTTAGGTATAAGGTTAGATATTCGGGGACTAGAATGTTGAAAGGTAAAAGCCAGCGGATAACCACGGTGATTCTAACCTTGGCGGTTGAGCAGGATGTTGTTGGGGTTGAGGTCTTTGCAGACGATGCCTTCCCGGTGCAGGGCGTCCAGGGCTGCCACCATCTCCATGGCCCAGCAGCGCACAAACTCCTCCGGGATACAAGCCTGGGACGCCTCCAGAGACAGCCTGTCCAGCTCAGCGAACAGCCGCGACACATCAACGCGTTCCGCATCGTCGCCACCCCCGCTGGAGTGACCGACTGGGTCGGAGAGGGGCCCCGGTCCGGCGTCGGGGATCAGGCCCTCGCCGACCACGCTCGGGTTGGAGAAAAAGTCCTGTATTGCCTTGGTCGCAGTGTCGTCTCTGCTCGCGGCGGGTAAGAGCGGAGCGCCGCCGAGGTCCTCGCCGCGGCAGGGGGCGTCGACCGCCGCTTGATCGTCGGCCTCTTCTCCGAACGCAAGCATGAAGTCGCTCCACAGGGACGAGCGGCTGGGCGAGGAGGGTGCGTGTCCCTCCGCTACCTGCACCTCCACCTCCACCTCCTCTCCCCCCTGGCCGTGGAGCTGCAGGACGTCGGGCTTGGCAGACTTCTGGGGCGAGGCTGCGGCCTCCAGAACCAGATGGAGCGGCGAGATGTCCGGGTCCCCCACCAGATCTTCCTCGGCTCCTCCGCTGAGCAGCGGCAGGTTGACCAGCAGGTCTGGGGGCTGAGCCTCGTCCTCCACCGCCGCCTCCTTGAAGGAGATGACGGGCAGGGACTCGGCGGAGTCGCGGTGGCCTTTGATCTCCGCCGCCAGCTCCGGGAGGTCCTCCTCCTCCTCCTCGGTGACCTCGGAAGCAGAGAAGAGGGACGGGGCCTTCGGTGAGGCGCGTAGGGGCTCGGCGGAGTCGCCGGCGCTGTCCTTGCTATCGACGCGGAAGAACTCCATGGGCGTGCGCTTGGATTGGTCCAGGGAGAGGGCGTCGCCGTGGCCGTCCTTGACGGGGGTGGGGCCGATGTCGTCGTCGCCCGTCTCGGTGAAGAAGCGGAGCTCCTGAGCGCTGATGGGCGAGGAGAGGCTATCGTTGCTTAGCAGCGAGCGGCTGCGCGAGAAGGAGGCGGCGGCCTCGTCGGCAGGCGAGGAGGAGCGCGCTCCCTGGCCGCCCCTGCCCTCCTCCAGGGCGTCCGGCTCCACCCGGTCCTGGGAGTACTCCTTGCAGAGTGTCAGGTAGCTGTTGGTGCACTCCGACGAGGACGACGACGAGGAGGTGCCGGAGGTGGTGCCGAGGCTCTCCTTCAGGCCCGGGGGGAGAGCGCTTTTGGGGAGCAGGGCGAACACGTCCCTCCCAGCCCTCGGCAGCTCCGAGCCGGAGGATGAGGCGGGGCCGGGGCCAGGGAGGCCCGACGAGGGCGGGGCGTGCTGCGGGGTGTGGACCGCAGTCACGTGGCTCTTCTGGATGAAGGGGATGTCGAAGCTGTCGTCCGGGCTGGAGCTGTGCAGGAACTTTCCGATGTGAGACCAGAGCTTCCCGCCTGGGGAGATGAGAACAAGGACCAGGTGAGGCCAGATGGATGAGTACCACTGATTGAACACAAACAAAAGAAGTGATTTCAACTCATTTAGACCTAATGGAAATCCATCCCAGTTGTTGTCGGGTTGTAGGTTTCAAACCGGGCAATCTAAAACGTTTCCCTGCGAAGCCACCAGCTGTTGTGTGTGTGAGAGGAAGCTAGGGGGAATTTGGAGTGAATGATAATAGTCGAGGTGGTTTTTAATGTCAAATAAATGTAAAATAATGTAAAATGTGTTCGCTTCCCTTCATCATCTGTGTCTGCCCTCATTCAACAACACATGCATCGTCTCTTCGTAGGGCTGTCAGAATTTAATCGTGATTAAATTCATTAATTGAATTGTATTAAAAAAAATGTATAAACATTTGCATAAAGCTGTAAAAATAAAAATATATCACTTGGACAACATTTTATTTATTACCCTCAATAAATAACGTAAAACGTGCGATTAATCGTGATAATATTCAGACCGCCCTATCTCATACTAATTCAACACGTGCGCGGTGTGTCTCTTAAGGTGGCACCCTGCTCTTGTGAATCAGCGACGAACTAGGCCTTGCTGTCCACTTCACTAAGCTGCCATCACAGAGGGACGCTCCGCGCACCGCATCATCACGTCGGCGGATGCAGTGCAACACACTGAGCAGGTCACGGGACACGGGGGAGAGCGAGCGCATTTCAGTGTATGCTCGCTCACCCCTACGCCCGAGACACACCCACACCCAGAGCGAGTAGAAGATAAGTAGGACCGGGTGTTGACGTAGCTAATGGAGCATGCTGCCGCCTGGCTCTCACTATAACGACACACACACGATCAAACATCTGCCTGGCACAACAAGGGCAGGGCGAGGGGCTGCAGACTGGGAGTGAGGGTGGAAGAACGACTACGGAATTGACCGATCTTAAGCCCCGCCCTTTTCACTTGTCCAACCTCGTTACTGTAACTAGGTTGGAAAAAAACCGCATAGAAAGCTACTACGACTGAACAGACAGATGACGGCGTTTCTGTCGGATTCAAAAACTATTTATTGGCGGGGGGGCGAAAAGGGGAGGTGCTTGGGATTGGTCAATTGTGCTACTCTGCATCTCTCTCCACGTGTGTGCGTGTGCGCCTCACCCTCTGCGTACTGCAGCAGCAGGAAGACGGAGTCCTCGGAGACGATGAACCGCTTCAGTCGCACCATGTTGGGCACGGAGCCGGGCATGATGGTCATCTTGACCGAGCCACACTCGCTGCTCTTCCTCAGACCCTGGGGGAAGGGTTGTACATGTTACAGCGTTAAGCAGGCCTGGACGATATGGCCAAAATGTATATCACAATGTATTTATACATTTTGGTCGATACGATATAATTCCGATATCGATATGAACAATATAAGCCACTGCTTAAAAGCCACTGCTTAAAAACACCCATAACGGAGTACTTACAAATGTCTGAATAATGCATTTGCCAAGTCTATGAAATCTATAAAAAAATATTTTAGAAATAAAAAACAATGTACAAATAAATGTTCACCTTTTAGCCTTCATACAAACAAGAAATGTGAAATCACACTCAAAATAAATAAACAAAACTCTCAACTGTCTCTCTGTTAGTACATTATTTACCTATAATTAATGAAGGCTATATTTATGTCCACCAGTAGGGGTCAGTAGTGGTTGTGAATGGCACTGAAAAGATCTCATGAATTAGATGCAGCCAGCTAGTATGGTAAACTAGCAGTTTCACAGAAGACGTGACTGATTACAAGCGGAGGAAGCTGTCATAATATTATGTCTTTCTGTTACATTTGCTGTTAGGTGAGGGAGTTAATAAAATTGTCTAGCATGTGAAAACAGCCTACTACTGTGCAAGTCATTAATGCATGTAGTTCGCCTTGAATACAACTTGCTTCTGCGCCCGTCATTAAGCTTATCAAAATACCGGAAATAACTTTATAAATCATATCACGGTATATATCGATATTGAATTATTGTCCAGCCCTAGCGTGAAGCAACACAACATTAGTGGCAGCATAGTGTAGGACAGAGGATCAGTAAAATACAAAGTACTGTAACCGCGGCCCTATGAAGGTCGGATGACCGCCAGAGCTTGGCAGTGGCTCGCGACTAAATTGCCAAGGGGTCACTTCCTGGTGTGCACCAGCCTTTAGTACTGGGGGCAACCAACAAAACACTCCACCTGCACATACATGTAATCCAGGTGCTTAAAAAGGCACCACCACTTGGTCAGTAGAAAGTAAACAGAGTACCCGATTGGAAATGACAGGCTTGTTTCTCTTTCCCTTGTTTAGAGAAAACGGCTTTCGTCTAGGTTGCACCGCTTCTGGATTTGCCTGAGAAGCCCAGGCATTGGACAAAGCACATGTACTGTACACGTCCATGTATGTGTGTATTGCGGTGACCTATCTTTACTGTGCTCTGTCCCCTCTGGTCAGTAATACACAACACGCACGTCAAAGCGCAAGGTGTGTGGATGGAGGAGAGGAGTGTTTCAGTTAAAGAGGAAGGGAGTGAGGTAAAGGAGAAACCTCACATTAGCGTGCTGCCAGGGTGCCCCGTGCCAACCCAAAGTCACCGGATTCATCATGACACACACACGCACACACACACACACACACACACACACGCACATAAACAATGCTGTCTGACTTCATGAACAAGACA
>JAODUH010000017.1:1786067-1805338 GCA_027564835.1 Typhlichthys subterraneus
AATGGACAGACCCTCTGTGACGTCACCATAGACTGTATATATAAATGGACAAACCCTCTGTGACGTCACCATAGACTCTATATATAGATAGATAAATATATCCTTTTTTTAAAGTCTAAAATGCTCTCAAGTGCTCAGGAAGGGCATTCCATAGGCGAGGGGCAGCGGAGCAGAAGGCCCATTCGCCCATAGTGCTGATCTTCTTTCTGGGGGGAGGAGGCAATTAGTGTTCATTGAGCAGAGGGTGTGTGTTGATGTTGTGTGTTGAGGGGTGATAGGGGAGGGGGGGGGGTTGCCATAGATGCATTGATGAGTGAGAATAGCGACCTTGTTTTCAACCATGGCAGAGACCAGACGTCCGTGGAGTGAGTGAAGAATGGGTGTGATATGTTCATGCTTTTGTAGTCAGATGTTTTAACATCGGCGTCTATGGGGATTTACTCCATTTTGCAGGCAGCCTCAAGTGGCCAATCGAGGAACTGCAGGTTTTACATTCCCGCTTGGTTATGGGACATGCATGTATGCTAGCCTTGTGCTAACGCTCTGTCCGTCTACGCATCTGTTGACTGATGATCCTGAGATGATCTAGCGCACACGGCTGGTTGTTTCGGTTTCCATCAGTGTTCCAGCTGATTTGAACAGTACTGATTGTGTGAGTCAAAGGTAGGTGGGCCGTGTAAAGAATGTATTAGCACCGCCTTCATGACAAACGTCTTTGAACAGAAAGCTTCCAGAATCCAGATCAAACTGGAGCCGACGAGGTCAGGATGGTGTCACGTGGCTGTGTGTATCTGGGTTTGTGTATTTCATGCGGTTAGTGGCTTTGTGTGTACAATATTTGCTTCTAGAGTCTGTATTTCAAATTAGTTGGTCCAATGGAGTGTGGCGGTTCAAAGCTGCCATATGGCATCACGGGCTATGGTCAAGGTCAAAGGTCGGGCATTCGGCAGATGGCTAAGCTGTATTATGCTGCGTTCACATGGACCACGCCAGACGGCAAACACGTTCTGGATGCACGGCATAATAGGGTGGCAGTTTCTATGGTGATGTTGCATTGTTTACCGATAATTTAATAAAAATATATTTAATATTGTTAGGTGGCAAATATTTTGACGTACTTGTGCTGATGTCATTTTGATGTACTATTTTAGTGTTGTGGAACCAAAATCCTCACCATCTCGTGAGTGTTTTCTCCATGTGTGAGGGAGCTACGAACATCTGGTTGTGAATGCCGTCACGGAGGACGGAAATATTTTTTAACATTATATCTTTGGACTGCACGCCGCTTGCTTTGCTGTTTTGCCGGGCCACAGCTGATTTTGCCGTCCTGCTGCTCTCGTCCACATGATATCTGGCTTGCTGTCTGCCGTGTTCCATAAGTTCTGCTCCATAAGTCAGCCACGTCTTGAGCTGCACTGTGAATGAAGGGTGCCCGCAGCTGCTCCATGCTGTTCACAGTGAGGGTTGTCATTTCTCTCTGACCGCCGCGTGGCGTTGTTGTGGGGGAGATAAGGGCCGATCGGTGGGGCATCGGGGTGGACGGAGTGAGTCTGGAACTCTTCCTCTCAGCCTTGCAAATCAAACCACAAAACCACTTGTCCTCTTTAGTTTCTTATTATCACTTGGGGGAGTACCCCCACCAGGGAAGGGGGGGGGGAGGGGGGTTGATGAGGGATGCCAGCTACCCTGCTGCCACCCAGGGCATCCTTTGGAGACTTTTCAGGTGAGCAACTTCCCGTCCCCTTGCTTCGTGCCTGCATGTGTTTGTGGTTGGCCTGATCTCAGTTAAACCTCCTAATAAGCCCTATTTCACGGCACGCCGCCAAGAGATTAAACCTGACAGAGCGGTCGTGGGCGGGTACGGAGGCTGCAGATCATCTACAGCCTATAAGCTCTAAACCTGCCTGGTGGTGGTACAGCTCGTGTGGGGTGGAGATGCTCTGCTTGGACCCTGATACCTGGGAGGTGATATATGGCGCTCCTGGACAGACATGCAGCCCAGCCCTGACACAATCCCTGCACGCTGAGCGCATCTTAGCTGGAAGCGAGGTGCTGGCTCCCAAGCTGCTTTGGGATTTGGAGAAATAGCTACTCAGCTTTAAAGGGAACACCAGTGTGTGTAATTGCACCTGTTGTTGAACCCAGCATAACAGAAAGGCTTTAGTTTTGGTTGGAAGCTCCCACAGCTTTCGCTGCACGCACAGTGCTGTACCTTACAAGGGTGTAGTCAGCGACTGCAAGATAATAGTTCTACTCATATTATTATGTACTGTATGCATGCAGAACAGGCAGCTAGAACACTATTAGCTGCCTGTTCTGTGTGTGTAATCATATAACCAATATTCATGCTCAATTCATATCTACAATGTCAATAGATTCAACAAAGGCATAGTCGTCTGGAGATTGTTGATGTTTGAACTTGAATAAAACAAAAACACCTCTCCCTTCAATGCCACAGGGTGCTCTGTCACAAGCCCACCATCCACACACACACACACTGCAAACGCATATCAAACATGGGATACTGTTGTGTGGTGCGGCCTGCACCACTTTGTTTGTGTTCCCATGTACAGAGCCAGAGCTGCGTAGAAACTCCAGATTATTGCTTCAGCACACACACAGAACGGGCAGCTAGCGTGCCGCGAGGGGATGTTAGCTTACGATCACTGAAGGTACCTCTAAAGTAGTGTTTTGTTTTTACGTTGTTAGCGTCCTGCTAGCGGGTCACAAGCTAATAGGTCAACACAGGTCAACGCCTCAGCAACAGCCTGACAGCTAGATTGACAGCTAGCCTGACAGCTAGCTTATCATATCCTATCTCACAGAGAGAGGTGTGCACAGTTGGTTCTGGCCTTTGTGATGTATGACTCCTCTCAATCCAGACCAATCCAGAAGAAGCGTGTTTCCACCGCCAAGGACAACCACGTCCGCCAGCCATCTGGCTAATGGGTACTTAGTGCGTTTCCCACAGAGGCTTTCTATTGAGTTGGGGGAACTATCTGGAACAGTTTTTCATGTCCCCATGCACCTTTAACCTGCCTATATGTCAAATGTACCGTGAGAGGCTGAGCAGATGTCTGTATGCTCGCTGTACCTTCAGCGAGGTATGTTTGTTTTCCTCATCTCCATGCCAGGTGAGGTGGGGGGGGGAGTGCGATGGCAATAAGCATAGAATTTTCTGGAGAAACTGCCAATTACATCTTTAATTCTGATCCATGTTTGAAAAGTACTTCTACTAAGCTAAATGCTGCGCCTTGGATTTGCTAGTCCACAAAAGGCAATGTGGTATCTCTTCCAAGGATATTACCTGAACAACATTCAAAGAGAAAAGAAAATGAATGCAATTTTTTCATTTGTTCACAAAACTGTATTTTTTATTAATTAGATTCCAGACTGAAATGACTGAGAGAAAATAAAAAAATGGTGGCCGTAACTATCTGACTGCCTCTCTATATATCATTCTCTGAAGAGCACATTCTCTTTGTTTGCTGAACTATTTGGCCCTCCCTCATACACTTCACATGACTTCACATTAGCAAAGGTTAATAAGGAAATCCAAGGTCCATCTCAATGAATAGTAATGCTAATTCCGTAAAGGGAAAATGAAAGAAATAGGATTTACTTTTTAGCAGAAGCACCATGAACATGCAAACACCTATACCGGAGATAAGGATAATATCACATGGCCTAGCAGAATCTGAGTTGATGTTTGAAACATCAACATGAAATCGTTTAAGGCCAAACAAAAACAAAATCCTTGATGGTGAATGATAATGTCTAATTCAGAGAATACCTCTTCTCAGGATTCTTCAAGCATTCTTCTGTAAGCATTTCTTTGAGGCAGGCACTACACAGACAAATAGCTTTGTACTTTTATCGGATGCTGACCATTCTCACCAGAGACCATCCAGATAATAGGACAATGCATGTATGAATCTGTTGCAATATAAGTACATTTATCCTTGAATTTGCTGCCCTTTTTTTATCTTCTCTGTGTGGAATACATTTTTGCTGCGCTCTTTAGACGCATAATTCACGGAAATGTCTCCACTGACAAACAATCATTATCTAATTTATTGAAACGAGATCCTTCCTCTCTGAATGTGAATCCGAAGACACACTTTACATGTGTGTATACTGCCCTCATGAGGACAGAAAGTGCAATTGAAATGGATGATGATTTCATGAAGATTCGCACAGCGATAAAAATAACTCTAGCCTATATATGAGACCAAAGACAAATAACATTCAACATGGTCTATAATGTTAATTTTGTTCTATATGTGACAATATTTATTTTGTAGTGATAAACGGTTGCTTCCAATTCATAGGAATATTTCATGCAGCATTGACCAATGTTTATTGATACAAGACTTCCAGACTGTCCCGATCTCTTCTCACCTTTCTCCAAATGACAAGCCGTTTTCTCCCACTAACCAGTATGTTTTCGCCCCATTACTAAACGTTAACATTAGCGACTTTGCTGACGATAACCAGCAATTTAGTCTTTGACATTCAACAGTCAAACTGCTTCCATACATCGAGTTGCTGCCACCTGCATTAATGTATTATATATATTCTATTATATCGACCACACGTGTAGCAAAAAGCAGTAGGCTAGTTTCAGTGAGCATGAGCATTGCATTAATACAAGTCAACAATGACATTTGGTCTGAATCAAAGGTCTTCAACAGGGGGTCCGGGACCCTTAGGGAAATAATACTGCAGCAAATAATTTGATCCAAATATTTTCTTACACATATCAAGATGTCAGAAAATATACATTAACATAAATACAACCTGTGCTATTACTACATGAATGTCAATAATGATTGTAATGGCGTAGTTAGTGGCCAACTTTTATACATGGTGCTATAGGCCGCCCTACACATTATTGTTGGGCCGGGAACTAAATATTTGATACCACATGTGATAGGAGTCCATGTGCCGTGTTTCTATCAGCAAAGGGGTCCTTGGCCTGAAAAAGGTTGAAGACCTCTGGTCTGAATAGTTTACAACAAGTCTCCAACATGAAGATGCACAGCACATGCTTACGTACGCACAGAGCTATAAGACCGCGAGGAGATATCTGGTGGTTTTGGCAAAACGTGTCTTATCTTACAATTTCTGACTACCTTTAGGAGGGAATTTGACCTCCTCGCTTTCCATGGAGCCTCTCCTGCAATGTAAATACTGTTGCCACAGTAACCAGGATTAGGAACCAGTAGGAGACTAACACTCTTGAATTTTGCCCCCATGGGGAACATCTTCCCACTGACTATCAACAGTATTGACTATTATGAACATTTATATTATGGTTATTTGGCACACAATTTGCCAACATGATAAATCATGTTCAGAGCTGCCAATAAATTACATGATGTATGACTGGTTACTTGCACTCCTGAAATTATGTTACAACTAGGGCCAAGTCTGACTGGCTTGTTAGTCACCATTGTTATAGTCACCAGAGAGGTATTTTGACTAAATTACATGTTACAGATTATATGTGACAGATATTAAAATAAAATCTGCCCATTAGAACCCTTTTAGGCAACACAACTCACAAACATAATTAGATAAACTGTTATATTATTAAATTAAACCTTTAACCACAATCTAAATCCTTGTCACAAGCATTGTTGTTTGTTTATGGTGAGTTGTTTGTTATGAGGGCTTGACCGTGGCTGGGTGTCATAACCTAACCCTTGTCACACTGAAAGGCCTGGAATCAATAACGCGGGTCGATTTAGATTCAGATGTTGCTCTGAGCACCAGCAAATAATCCACTTGCGAAAACAAGATTATGAATGGAGAATGTCAAGGACTACTGAATTGTCTGGCAGAATATTATTTAGCTGGAGGTGTGCCTCACATCCACTAGACGTAGCTGTGATATGTGCCGATGTCATGACAATAACTAACGGGAAAACAATGTTCTAGGTGGGTCAGCGTCACCATCTTAGAGCAGAGGTCCAAACTGCTTCTCTTATCCTTTCTGACAAGAGGACCGCTGACTGGAGATTAAGAGAACTCCTTTTGCACTAAGGACACGCTAAAGGACATTTCTGTTATTTCATAATTAACAGTTACTACACGGCTTGAAGCATTATTCTGTATTGCCCTTGTGTTTTAGAGGTGATGTCAGTGATTGCCACCTAATATACATCTCCTCAACACCCACTGTCCGTTCTGTGGGAGCTGAAAAAATAATTTGCTGTTTCTACAGAGCCTTGGGAAAGACTTAACAAAGCCATGCAGAGAAGGACAGCCTTGGCAATCGGTGTCTAATTTGGTGAAGAAGACCTCCTGAAACAGCAGCGTATGGTACTGAAGGGAGAGGTGTTGTAATAACCAGGGATTAAATGGGGCTCCGGTACATAGGAGCAGAGCTCCAACACTTGATGTTACAAAAAACCTTATGCATTGGTATATTATTTGCAAAACAGCCCACAATTTGTTTGATTTGAAGGTGAAGTTGCTAAATAAACAGATTATTCCCTTTTTGTAGCCTAATACAAAAATAAATAGGCCTACATTTTAGTAATCTATCCAATTCACAAAAAATATGGCTCCCCGCATTGAAAATCCTAATTTAGACACTGGTAATAGCCACAATCATTCTCCAGAATCACATTTATCCACATTTAAGATAAAGGGTAGACTCCCACCTGACAGGACATGGGTTCAATCGCTGACATGGCCGACTTACCTTTAAGCATTCTTGATCATGGTGCCTAGCCGCTACCTTCATGTGTACAGGCAGGTCCAGGCCCCTCTGCTCTGCCAATCCATGCCACACTGCAAAGACGCCATAATTCATGCAAGAGGAGCCCCAACCAAGCAGGCTACTGAGTGATTGTACCTGTACATACTTCTCAGAAGGTCTGTTTTCATTTTTTCACTGTTGTTATTAATTTTCTGATATTCTGAATTTTGGGTTTTCATGAGCTCTAAGATCCCTTAGGGAAAAAAAAGTCAGGGATTTTTTTTAAATATATATATAAAAACAAATAAGTAAAAAAAATATTGAGATGAAACTTTTTTTTTTACACAGTAAAAAGAAAAATCTACTTTAAGAAAAAAATATTTGTGATTAAGGGATTTTTTTTTCCAAAGTAAAAAAATAAAAATAAATAAGTGGAAAAAATAATAAAATATTGTGATGAAAATTTATTTTTTTACATTGTCAAAAATATAATGGGGAAGGATTTTCTTTTTTTAAGAAGTAAAAGTTGTAAAAATAGTAACAAAGCCATAATCATCAAGAATAAAACAAATACAGGTTTGAACTATTATGCTATTATGTAATTAATCCAAGATATATATGCGTTTCACTTTGTCAATTGAAATTACTTAACTTTTCCACAATATTCAAATTTATTGAAATGCACCGGTATTCTTTGTCCACTAGGCGAAAATATACATTTAAAAAAATGCAGTTTACGAATATTTTAGGTAAATACATGTTTTATTCTGTTTCATATGATTTATATGCTAGTTATGTTGATTTTAATGCATTTTATATAGCTATACGTGTTTTAAACAATACGCTTTAATAAATACGACGTCACTGAGTTGAAAGTTCACTAGGTTGCCGTTCAAAATGGCGGCGGAACCAACTCGTGAGTGGAGCGATGAACAGCTCAGAAATGATGATCTGTCCAAAAAAGACATAATTAAATTCATTCAGGACAATGCAGCTCAATCGGTATGTTTTAAGCTTTGCACGTTTTAACGGAAGACTGAAAAGTACAGAAAGTAACACTATGCATGCATCACATGTAGGTTAGCTCTCAGCACAATATAAACCCAGTGTCAAATGTCCATACCGTTATTTAGTCTAGTATATTCCCTACTCGCCTCGATTCATATTTCTGCATAGTTCATCCCAAAATATACTGCGGATAGATCACTTTTAATAACAAATAGGGGTTATTTTCATGTTTTGTCATAACTCACGCACGCAGCTTCATTGTGCGTGAAGGCCAGTCCTGAACACGGCGTCGGGGTTGACCCAATCTTGCATTTTGTCTTTCAGTTTCTTACCGAGCACAAGCTGTTGGGAAACATTAAAAACGTTGCCAAAACAGCAAATAAAGACCAGTTGGTAATTGCCTACAACCAGCTATTTGAGAGCAAAGTAAGTGATCGTCGGCTAATCTTAAGTGCTTGAAAAGTTGTTCTAACCACGTGTGTGGTTTTTACACCGTCTGGCTTGGATCAGGCGACTGCTGCATAATTCAAGATGTCCTTGTTTATAATAATTGTTTTTAAATATTATCCCCTTCCAGGTGCAATTGCCCATCAACTTGCAACTAAAGAAGTTATTAATGACTTAGACGGGCCTGTTAGTTAAATCCACATATACAATGTACACAAACGTACTTTCATGTTTTACTAATGTGGTTTTTGTCACGTTGTCTGCCCCGTTTCGATTGTTGGTTGTCTTGTCATTTGCAGAGGTTTAAAGGCTCTGAGCCAATTGAAGACGTGACTGAACAGGTTAGAAGTGTGAAACTCGACGACAAATCCAAAGACCTTAAAGAAGAAGTGGACGAGGTACCAGTGAAGATAAACGTTATGTATATATCTGTACACAAGTTCAAATGTGTATTTATGTAAATTCACTGAAAAGACACAGTAGTGGCTATACACCCTGTTAAAACCAGTGTGTCTGTGTTTATTTGTATATGTGTGTGTGTGTGCATGAACCTAAGTCCATCTGGAAAAAAGTAGCAACTTAAAATGGCAATATTTACTAGCTTTCCAAATTTGGGTTCACTAATTTCACATTTTATAACAATGAAAAGGCTGCGTGTCACTAAATAAAAAGTAATATCTTCCAAAAATTCAACAAATTACTTAAAATTTGCCAATTTAAAAAATGTCAAATGGATTTAGAGTTTTTTTTTAATCTGAATTCTATGTATACAGTATACATCATATTGCCAAAAGTATTGGGACACCCCTCCAAATCAATGAATTCAGGTGTCCATATCACTTCCATGTATAAAGTGTGCATTAATTCAAGCACCTAGGCATGCATAGGTACCTGTGCAGTGAGTGAGGCTGTGATTGTCTTTGGCACTCTGCCTGCGGCCTCGTACCTACGACCGAATCACAGCCGTGCGGATATACAGTCTAATGCACTCCCTCTACGACTATTGCTTAAATACACACACACTATTATAAAAAGCCTATGGGAGACTATTAGCCTATGTGTACAATGTACATACTGTGGTCTTTTTGTTTCAGGGTCCACCTAGGTTCAAGAAGTCAGTGCTGAAGAAAGGAGACAAGACCAACTTCCCAAAGAAAGGAGATGTGGTGAGCTGCTGGTACACGGGTTCTTTGGTGGATGGGACCGTCTTCGACACAAATATCCCTACAAGTAAGACATCGCGCAACCTCTGTCTACCACTTGGCAAATATTATGACTGCATGACTTTGTATGCATTCTACAGGGTTTCTTCCTACGCAGTATAATACTTTATTGTCCATTTCTGGAAATGTATTTTTGGCTGTATAAGATTCCACATTGTATATGTTAAAAACATATCTAGGCACACACTCACTACTCACATTGTAAATGCAACAACACATAATATACGTTTCCGGGTACAAGAATGGGGGAAAAACCTTAAAGAACCGGTTCTTTAAGGACCCGGTTCCAAATTTCTGGTGTGAACTTTTCGATACTGCTAACGGGACTAGTGGGATTTAAAAGGCCTAAAAATAGATACGAGCGCGAACTTGAAAGATTATTCACGTGTGTCTGCGCGCGTCAAGGGTAGGGTTGGGCAATAATTCAACATAATCAACATATTCGTGATAACTTTTTTGAATAACAGTGATGTGATTCTCTGATATATAACTCGCCTAAATGTAATAAAGGCTTAATATTTCATATTAATGTAGGCTTCCTCCACATAATACTCAGATTGGCTTGGACACACAACCATGGCTGTCTGTGGTCATCCTTAAGGCTGGCACATGCAAAAAAAATATCAAATACTTCTACACAGCCCTGCCTCCATAAATCGGACTATTAAAACATTTGCTTAAAAAATTTGCTTTTAAAAGTGGCGAACACGCTCGCATCACAAAGCTGTACTGTGCTACCCTTTGCTTCACAATGTGTTTTAATGTGCGGCGCCGCGGAGGGATTTTGATTTGAGCGTTATGAATTTATCAAGCGTTCTGGAGAATAACCCTGCCTTTAGTTTAGCCTGCCTTCCTCCTTGTTTCTGCAGCGGCCAGGAAGAAGAAACAAACCAAACCGATGAGCTTCAAGGTTGGCCTGGGCAGAGTCATAAGAGGGGTATGTGTGCTTCCACTGTACCCAAAAGCCAAGTCTGTTCCCAGGCTGTGTACTGGGTTGGGCAAAGCTGTTATTAAGTATGCAAACCCCGCTGCTTGGAATGATGTACAAAATGACTTGCAGCTCTGCAAATTGATCTCAGAGATCTTTTTATAGGATGTGAAATGGGACAAGGATTGTAATTGCCTTACGTCTATTATTGATTTTTATGCTTTTTAATTTGATGTGGTTTTTGTGATTGAATGGTTAACTTTGTATGTGGACGCTTTAATCTATCCTCTTGGCCAGGTCTCGTGTCAATTAGTTCTTTACCTGAGTAAATAAAGGTGTACATCTGCAATGCTACTGTCTTCTTGTCCCTGTGTTTCCCAGTGGGACGAGGGCATCCTAACTATGAGCAAGGGGGAAACTGCCAGACTGGAGATTGAGCCAGAGTGGGCCTATGGAAGGAAGGGCGTTCCTGATTCCAAGTATCCTTTTTGTCTCGAACTGAAAGAAATGAGCCGGATGGTTCATAGGCTTAAAGTGTTAACTTTAAATGTTATTTCTCTAAAACGGTTTATGCACAACGTTTTGTTTTGGGTGCGCAAATTATTCGTAATCCTTTTTAAATCCGTCTTTATGTCTAAATAATGATTATGCTGAATAGTTTGACTGTATTCTCCTTAACCAAGGCTCTTCCAGAATCCCACCCAACGCAACACTGATCTTTGAGGTTGAGCTAGTTGCTGTGGACTAGCAGTTTGCAGCATGCGCTGCTGAAAGACAAGAAAAAAAAAAAGCCATCACAAAATGGCTGTGCTTGGAAGATAATTGTTCTGGTTCATTTCTGCCTTGTCATATACAGTATTATTAATGTATTGATGCCAGAAGATAGGGTAACCAGTCAATATAGCATTTTAAAAATTTAATTCACTGTTAATTGTAAATTCCAGCATGGCCAATATGTAATGGCTTGACAATACTGTACATAGGGGCTCCATGACAGATTTGTTTTCTTGCATTTTGTTTTTCTTTTGCATGTAAAAAATAAACCAGTTTGAGACTGAATGAAAGCTGTATTGTGATTTGAGTTTGTCAATGTCTTAACTGTACCAGAAGAACATCTTAGAAAAGTAAAGTTGTCAGCCTCAACTCTGAAAGGTGCAATTGTAAATATACCGACTGGTCAGTCAGACTGTTCTAAAAGGACCCAACTGTAGAGAACAAGATGTCCAAATATCGTAACTGCTGCATAGTCCATAAACACAACACGGACAGAATGCGTGTTTCTGAAGCAGAGTGGTGAAATGTATTTGCAATGGTGAGTGCACCCATGACTCTGGCTCATGGGTGCAGTTACAGGTGCATCTAAAAGACTTGTGGAATTAAAAAAACTCCAATGAATAAGTGAAACTCAACTTTGATTAGAGACAGGGTAGCTCAAGCCTGTATGTTTAAATCCTGAATAAGGCTTGCAGCTCAGGAAATTTGAATATTCAAGGTGTCACACTAATCAGCTAAACAGCTGCAACTGTTTCCTGAGTCTCTAAATCGGTGGTCATGAGTTGATATTTGGTGTATTAAACAATGTGCAATATCTCAAAAATTAGTCTGCAATTGCTGACTATAGCTTTAATGCCACCCAGCATATAACATCTCCAACAATTAAACCTTTGTCCAAGTCAAATCTTTATTCTGTACAAGAAGATAGCATTTAACTCAGTAAAAAGTGACTTGATATGTCAAATATGTCCTCTAGGAGTTGGCATTGGGTCCCTTCTTCTTGCCAAAGGTGGGCACCACATTCACGAAGCGTCTGTTGTACTGGATGCGACGCTTGGCACGGCCAGTTTTCTTCTTCTTCTTCTCCTGCTTGTCAACCTGGGGAGCAAAGTGACAGTTGATCACTACTACCCCCACTGAATGCATTTTGTACACCACATTGTGAGCATTTGACATTGATATAAAGCAGCTCCCACTCAAGCCATCAATTAGGAGCCAATCCACATTTAACCATTAAAAAGCAGGGGCAGTTATTTTCAAGAACGTTTGCTAATTTCGAGCTCAAATCAAAAATAAAAGATATCCGTGAAACGCATTGCAAGCAAAAATGGAGTCAGGCTCAGAGCTGGGGTGCAAAATGTACAGTCAGCTATAGAAGCTAATTGTAAGCAAATACAGTTAAATTCATTAAATATCTCCTCGCATTTCACTATTTTACCGTTCTGTGTGTGAAATAATCCGATACTTAATGCACAGCCCTGCTCGGTAAACAGGAACACAACGTGTTAAACGCCGCTCACAACAAAGTCGTACTAACTACACTTTGCTTCACAGTAGGTTTCGATGCGTTTTGATTTGAGCTCGACTTTAACAAGCGTTCTCGAAAATGACTCACACTTAAATGTCTTTGATCAGAGCACGAGCTTTTCTATAATGTACATGCTGTGATACTGTACAGGTAAGTCATCATACCTTTGGTGTTTGTCCCCTCACTTTCCCAGCACGGGCCAGAGAACCATGGACTTTGCCTGGAGGAGGACAAATAAAGCAAAAGGTTTAACAAAAGCAGCAGATGCAAACGGTTCCTAAATTCAGACAAACTAGTCTGCACCGTTTTCCACATCATTCTTGGTATCAATAAGCAGATGGCTTGGGACATCGACACAGGTGAGACCAAAACAAGTACCAGTAAGGTACCAGGCCTTCTAGTCACAACTTTTGCCCAGTGGAAAACCAAAAATGCAAGTGGAGTCGACACCATGCGGTGGAAAAGTGCCATAAAGCCCACTCTCAGTGGCAACACGGACTCCTGTACAAGTTAAACACTTGGCTACAATGAGCTCCCACAACCAGCTGCAAGTGAATAAACACTCAGGCCAAAAATACAGCCTGTGTGTGCGCACACAGACCTCCGAGAAGCCTGTTGGCCACCTCCAGGGTGCAGTGCTCAGAGATGCCACAAGACGCCAGGCAGGAGTCATCTTCCAGCGGCGAGCCGGCAAGGAACAGAACCTGGTCCTCAACCTGGAGTCCCTCCAGAGTCTGGATATGGGCCTGAGGAGACACACCGCGTCCACTGAGGTTAAAGTCTTCACCGAGGTCGGGTGACCACTTTCTTCCCCCACACCCCACCTTCACAAATATCTATGTATGACCTAAAAGTAAGTCTGCCTCAACAACATCAAGCGGGCATCTTACCTTAAGGTCTCTGACGGTCTCCTCTCCCGTCACCTCGAGGGTGTGGGTATTCTGGGCACGCAAGAAAAGCTGCATCTTGATGCTGGAACAGAAAATAAAGCGGTCGTTTGTGTGTGGTACGTTTTATGCAACGTTACACAGTTATATGACCGTAAAGTCATACTACTTTGTTAAAGAGGCAATGGCATATATACTTGTAATGCCCCACATATTATTCTGATAAAGTGCAGCTTTTGGCAAACACATTCTTAAGCCATATTGTAAACGCGCTTGACATGGATGGAGCAAGTCTGTCTACTAGCTAATGCTATGCTAACGTAGCTAGCCACATGGGGAACGCGTTAAAGAACGTATGTGTTAACACACCAGAAATCACTTATACAGACAATAATACACAGGTTTATAATAGCGTAGAATAATACTAACAACATTCAACGACTGTGTAGAGTCAATGTTGGCTAATTGTGCCCTTTAATACAAATGTACACAGGCCTTACCTCGTTTGACGCTAGTCGTTCAACACTAGGCGTGAAAAGGGCTATCGGTGCGTCGATACTGCGCATGTCAGGATTTACGAAAACGGAAACTACGTAACCGCTCAATAAATTAGAAGATACTACCAGACATTTAAAAAAATTACAAAATACCAAAGACATTGATACTACTCCCCCCAAATACTTAAAATGATTGACTGCACATTAGAAGTTATCCTTTTCAGAATGATATACAAGTTAGAATCATAGACTGTATATGTAAAGGTTAGAATATTGACTGCACATTAGATAATTAGAAGTTATCCTTTTCAGAGTGTTACAATCAGGGCCGCAAAAATCGGATATGGGCCAGATTTGTGGGGCCAGTGTGAACGTATCCATAGACAGTATATGTAAAGGTTAAATATATCAGTGATCTCTCAGAATAGGTAAAATAATCAAATCTGATTGAAGAACAAATAAAAATATCTAGTATACAAGACAGACAATAATGACAGACTACATCATGGGATATCAATCTCTTTATTATGAAATTAACTCAAATACAAATAAAAACTCACAAAACAGCAGTTCCATTCATTTTGGAAAACAAAACCATGACATTTTAAAAAAAGATCTCTGGTTGGTAAGCAGGAGTAGAAGCATATGCAAGAGCAAGTCCTCTGTTATCCTGAATCTTCATCTCATTTCCTCTAAGAGACTATACCAAGTCATCCAATCTCAAACTTAAATCATGAGCTTCTGGGAAGATATGGGGGGGGTGGGGGGGGGGGGGTAGGGCAACTAAAATTACACATGCATTAAAGAACACAAACTGCAACCCATCAAGTGTTGGAGATGATGACATTTGTCTAATTAATGTTCTTGAAACCAAACATTTGATGATAGTCTAGATCAGATCGACTGGACAGAAGAGGACGCCTCCTTTTCGAGTCTCCTTGCGAGGATGAAGTCCATCATGTAGGAGGTGGTGGATAGTAATGGTTGTACTGTGCATACTGGTTGTACTGCCCCCAGGAGTTCTGGCCCCAGCTACTGTACGGCTGCTGCATGGGGGGGGGGGGGGGACACGACGACACACAAATGACATCGGGCAAACTGATTTTCCAATAACGATCAGGCACATGTTTGGCCAAGAATCAGTTAGCAGGAAAATGCACAAAACATCAGAGACATCGTCACAAGATAGGCTACATGTGTTTGAATGAGGGAGATTTGAAAGAGCAATCATTCTACCCCTCTACTGTGGTTATCAAGGGTATCCCTGAAGTGAGAAAATTGACAATTTTAGCCATGAATCATTTTGGTTCACCTTCAAATTAACATGTTCTGATATCCAAAATGCCTACTGAAATCCTCACGTCAAAAAATCTTATCATATAGGCTCTTGACAGTACTTTCAGAAAGCTACAGTTAGGCTAAATGTTTAGGATACAGTCTTCGTAAACCTAGAAAATCTGCCAAAACCCAAGATAAATACATTTTAGGTATACACAATTCACTTGGGTTGCTTCTTCGAGGTTGGAAAATCAGGATTTCCTTATTCTGGAGAAATCACATCCATGTTTAAGAATTAGAGAACGATACATTTGAGAAATTGTTGTCAGAAAAGGTAGAACCAGCGATGGTTATCAAATACACTGTCAAATGTAGTGAACAGCAGTCCATTCTGTTTGTGCACTGCAAATCCAGTGTGTCTACACACACAAAGTGTGTGTGTACTCACATTTTACAAAAAAATTAAAAACCGCCCTCCTCCTCCTCCACAAAATAAGAAAATGTGTGCATATTCTGACGGTTGAGAGTACGTGTGTGCGCGTATGCAAAAGCGTGATCCCCACCTGGTACCAATTGTAGTTGTACGCAGAGTTAGCGGCCTGTGCGTCTGCGGCAGCCATGTTTTCTGAAGAGTTGTCCTCCACGCGCTGCCTCTTGGGGTCCGGCTCCTGGGATCTGTGCACGTCAAACAGTTAACAGACTGCATTTATACAGTATTAACTCACACACACACGCACACACACAGATGGTGGTTTCAGCCCTGCAAGCAACCACATGACCACACGGGGAGCAGTTAGGTGGTTGGGTGTCTTGCTCAGGGACACCTCGACACTTTGTGAGGAGTTAGCGTGGTTCGAACCAGCGACTTCTACCCACTGTGCCACTGTCTCCCCCCGTACACGCTCACGTTAATGCCAACATGCGGTAAAGTGTAACTGCATCCTAAATGTGTTTTGAGAGCTGTAAAGGATTGATCTGTGATGAGTTTTTATGAAATAATCGGCATTTTATAGGTTGAAAAAGGAACTTCACGTCCTAGCCATTAAAAACCACCCCGGGACCTGGCTGGTTTTCATCGGTACACTCCATCCGCTCATACGTCATCAAATTCAAATGTTAACGTTAATCGGGGTCCCCCCCTCAGCCCCTCCCCTCACGCAGGCATTCAAAGATCGTAGATTTATCATCAAAACAATAATAAAAGGACGTACCCGTTCTCCGCTTTCCTCTTAGTTGTCTCCCCTTCCTTCTTGAGTTTCTGGTGTTCTTCATAAGCAACCACAAGCCTGTCAGATTATTAAAGAAACCAATTAGGCTTCTGTAAAAGGGATGGCACAATCCGGTGTTTTCAGTCCAGATACCGGAACTTTGGGTATCGGCCGATACCGAGTACCGATCCGATTCCAGTGTTAAATTAAGTTTTTAGTTAAGTTGCAAAGTAAATGACAGACAATCTCTATTTTAGGACTTAAATGCATGTTAGAAACCTGCTGCTGATAGAGTGGCCTGGGCAGGTTGGACATGGCTGATGCTTGACAGTAGACCTAAGCGTGTACATTCCTTTAAACAGATCAGCCCCATGGATCGGTTACAACTGTCCAATTGTCACCGATACCGATCCAGCTATTTAAGTCAGTATCGGACCGATTTCCGATCTCAGTATCGTAGCCATCCCCATTTAGTAACAATAATGAAATAATAGCAGTGGTGCAGGTTTGACGACAGGAAACTCACATGTTGATGTTGCTGCCAAAGTCCTCAAGGAACTCGACCTTCCTCTGCGAGAAGAGCAGGCGGCACTCGAGCTGCATGGGGCTTGCCAGGGCCCGGTCAAAACACGCCACAATCTGGTCTTCGTTCTGCTGCACGTCTCCACTGTACTCCAGCTCCAGCAGGTTCAGGTACAGCCTCGGGCTCGTCTGCCATGACACGTTGGAAAATTACAATTAGATAAAACAGCAAAGCAAAATCACATTCAAACGTATAAAGCTGAAAACAATAAAGCTGAAAACACATTGTGCATTACGTTGCACCCGATGTGCGTTCAAATTGGCAGACAGTTCCCTGTGAACGTTGGCAACACCACCCCGCTCCCACGAATTACAAGGCAAACCCCCTAGCACAGGACGCCAAGACCCCAAGGGCTCTAGCATCGGTTACTAGTGTGTTTGTGAGGTTTACGCAGCCTACAGTGCCACCAGCTGGCCACCGTTAACACTAGCCACAGAAATTACATTCTTGTTGCCATGGGCACGCGCTCTGCGTCTACGTAGCGATCGGTCACCTGGTCCTTCTCGATGGCCTCCAGCAGGACCTTCCTGGCTCGAGCCAGGCTGCGCTGCACCTTCACCAGCTGCCGCGCCAGCTTCACGGCGTAGAACGACGTTTCGCCTGCACTCTTCGCCGACACCATCGCCTCCCGCAGCAGGGCCTCCGCCTCGTCCAGGTTGCCGTGGCGACGCTCCAGGCTGACCCGCCGGAGGCGCACCATGGCAAGGGATGGCATCGCCTCCTCCAGGCTCTTCAGGATGCTGCGGGCCTCCTCCACGTTCCCTGTAAGGCAACACACACACACACACGGTTTAGAGGCCTGCGCCCTCTGGTGGCGACAGTCAGCAGCACGACAATTTAATGCTTTTCCGCCATTATTTTACCAGCCATCACATAAAACAAAATAGGCCTTCATAAATGTTTTTGCATTTAAAATGAGTTCATTTTTTTAATTGTTTTAGTTTTTAGCTATTACAGAAATGCTTTTAGAAGCCATTATATGGAAGTAGTGAAAAAAGGCTGTCAAGGTTCTAAGGTAGGGCTGTGTGGGATATGACCAAAATGTAATATCCCGATATAGGTAATTTTATATCCCGATAAAGATACGTATTCATGATATAGCACACATTTTGTAAATTTTATTACTGAATAGTTCTAGTATAAAATGTACTCACTTATTAGTTAATTCTACGGTCCCTTATAGCAGTCAGCTCCAACATTAGTTTTGAGTAGACCAATTTGTAGGGGTTGGTCTCAACAGAGGCCCCACAATACGATATCACAAAACGTATGCCACTATATTTTTGAGATTTTAAACATATATTGCAATTTATAAATTTTCCCCAAATAATGGTCAAAATCGGTTTACTCATCTCGCATAAATTGTGTTAAGATAACTGACATGAACATGTCATAAATATTGTATAAACAGAGTTAAATTCTCATGTGCAATTTATATATTATATAAATTTTACTGTAGCGTTATTCCAACCTACCCGCCCGCTAACCGGTAGGTCTCATATCGGTGAAAACATCGCCGATACAAATATCAGAAAAGCCTGACGGACCGATACGTCCGTCAGGCTCTAGTGAGAACAGCGCCACCTGGTGGCGGTGAGAACAGTGCCACCTACCCTGTTGCTCCTCGAAGGCAGCCCACAGCAGGTGAATGTTGGGCTTCTTGGGCAGGTGGATGGTGCAGGCCTTCTGGTACACGTGCCGCACCCCCTCGATGCTGTAGCCCTCTAGATATTTGGCGTACTTTGGGTGTGAAAACAAGAGGAAGAAGAGGAAAAGCAGGACAGAGGATAACAGAGAGGGGCAGGGGAAAATAAGAAGAGAGAAAAGAAAAACCAATTTATAACCCAACTTCTTTGGCCCACAGGTGAAGTTGACAAGATCGTTTCTTTTTTTTAGTTTTTTTTTTTTTAGAAATTTTCTGTGTAAACCCATCAGCACCTTCATGGAACCAATTAGATAAGTTTCTGTAAGGTAGTAGGGAGACGGAGAAGATGCAACGTAGTAGTTGGCAAATGCTGCAGTCATATCTTGTGTGGCAAGCTGGCCATCCCCTAATACAACAGATACAGTCACATATCAACGTTACACGCAAAGAGAGTGCAGGACGATGTTTTTTTTGCTGTTGTTGCTTTTGATTGTCCATGTGATTATCATCGTTGATGGTGGGGGGGGGGGGGGGGAAGTGCGGGGGTTAGGCGGGA
>JAODUH010000017.1:1808984-1821577 GCA_027564835.1 Typhlichthys subterraneus
TTTCCGGACAGATATTGCGATATACACTTTTTTCCACAGTGTGTGTGTGTGTATGTATGTATGTATGTATGTATGTAAGATAGATAGATAAAAAAAATATTAAAAACATGTTATGGAGAATTACTACATGAAATGGCATCATATAATGAACTACTCTATATTCTAATGAAACATTAGTATAAAGATACAGGATTTATTGCATTTAGGACATGTGACAACAGGGCGCACATTGGTAATTTTAAACTATTAGATGTACTCAAGTACACCTTACATTTCAGCACCCCCAAAATAATAAATACAAATTATGATAATTATTTTCTGAAAGAATTTTTAGCCAGTGTTTTATCTTAACATTAGAAATAACTTTTCTTGCCTGTTAGAGATTGGACAAACAAATACAACGCCCTTTGTACGCCCATTTAGGTGCAAGGGATGTCATGGCTAGCCGGGAGAATTTGCATCCATGCCCAGGCGAGAGCAAAACCTCACTGCGCTCAACACAATTGTCATTTGGTCTGTGCCAGGGCTACTGCCGGCCCTGTATCACCCACCGTAGCCTTGTCCCTCAAATTTACCTCCTCGGCAACCTGGATGTGGCCGTGCCTTTTCTCTATGTCCGCGTACTTCTTCCAGTAGCCATAGCAGTAGGGGTAACGGAGGAAGAACACGTCAAATGACTTTCTTACCGCAGAGAGGTTGTTCTGTGGAGAATTTGACATTAAAACCAGATATACAACATTAGATTTTGCTCTTCTTTCATCACGCAGCAACCCAGACCAGACCACCAGATTTATGCTCACACAGGCTAATTGTTCTCTCAGATTGGCGCACATTCTCCTCCAGGGTTCAATGAGCGCAACAGAAATTGTTAAATGCAAATAAAACGCTTACCATAAATATCATTCAGAGGAAGACCGTCATGTACAGATACATAATGCTGACAAATGTGGGGGTAGGGGGGATGGATATAGAATTGTAGAAATTTATAAAAATCATCAATTATGCCAGGGTTCCATCAATGAAAAGAACTAAAATAAGAAAACAACCCCCTTCTACCTCCTGCTCCGCGTACTGCAGCAGATACACCCAAGCGTTGAAGTCCTCAGGGTTGTCCTCACAACCTTTGTAGAGCTTGTCAAACTCTGAGGGCAGCTCGGGCACCGGCGGGGCTGCAAGCTCCTCATCTACCGGTGGTGGGGCTGTGAGATCCTCCCCCACAGGCGGAGGTGGGGCCGCGAGATCCTCCCCCTCCATCGGTAGATGTGGGGCGGAAGACTCCTCTGTCAGTGGGGCTGCGGGATCCTCCTCCATCGGTGGTGGGGCAGCAAGATCCTCCTTCACCGGCAGGGGAGGGGCCGCAGTGGACTCCTCTGCAAGTGAGGCCACAGGATCCTCCTCCGCATCCTCCAGCTCCATGCTGTCCTCCGTCGCCCCGGCTTGTGGATGTACCGGCCCCCCTGAAACAGGAAGAGAGACAGGAAGCTGCTCAGTATTTTTTATTTACGTGAATAAAAGGAGAGGTGAGCAGAGCCTCGTCAAGCTGGTACAATAGAGCGGAAAGGCACCATAATTCATACATTTCAACACAATGCTAGGCTTTCATATGTAGACATTTTACTGAATCGGGAAATCTGTATATTGTTTGCTTGTTTTTTTGTTGGGTAATAAATAAATACATTTTAAAAGGAGTAATTAAAATCAAACAATCTTGTGTTGTGCGTTATACCCTGTATTTGGTTCCGTCTCGAGTATAATAAACACATTACCACCTTGAGTGCCATCTTGGGTGGCAGCCTCCGTCTCCATGTACTGCCTCTGCTGCTGCGGAGATTCTGGGGGTGGCTGGGCCTCCTCCGCAGGCAATGGTGGGGGCAAGGGGGGCAGAATCGGCTCCAACTCCGCATCTACTGGGGGCTCTGCGGACTCAAACGCCTGTGGTGGCGGTGGCGGGGGCGGCGGCGGCGGCAGCTGAGGCTCCTCAGGGCACAGCACCCCCCGAGCATCCTGGAAAACGTAGTCGTGCAAGACTGTGTCCGCCGGGACAAGCGGTGGCTCTGGCTGGGCCGGCAGTGGAGGGGCGGGGAGATCAGGCGTGAACCCCTCACCGATACCCTCCATGGCAGCAGAATCGTTGCTGCTGGAAGAATCTGTGTCCAGTGTTCCCGTCATGGGCTCGTTGGAGAGCTGAAGGTCTGTGGAGTCGCCGCGTAATATTTATATTAAAAAATAAGTACATGCAAAAATCAAATACACCTTTAAATATTTTGTATTGATCAAAATAAACAACATAGCTAAACGTTGTATTTGTTTCAGTGAATCGCAAATAAAATAACTATATTATAGTCGCAGCTGTTGCAACTGGATACGTTCCAGTCTTTCTGTTTGGAAACGGATGGCTTAAGTTTTGGTTAAAGTGTTAATAATGTATGTGTTAACATAAGATAATATTTCTGTGTTGATGGATTGATCACAAGTTTATTATTAACACGGTTAAGTTTAGACACAAAGGGTTAACACACTGGTAAACTTTAAACCAAGTGGCCCTCTGACAACTTAGCGCCATTGGCAACGAACGTGCTACCATTAACAAATGCTCATTCTCAATTTAACTTTAAAAAGGTATATACATTTATATTCGCATCACATCTCAGTAATGTAAAACAATATCTGAAAACATGCGGTATTGGGTCGGAAAACACAAATCATATGATTTAATGTGAAATGTTTCGGTATCACAAAAGGCCTCAGTCTCTCGTCCCAGTGAATAGCCTGCACCAGAAAGCTCTCCAAGCTAGCTCCATTTGCTAACTTAGCTAGCATTTGCTAACTTAGCTAACTAACGCGCATTGCTTCGCTCATATCTAGAAGCATCGCAATTACTCGAAGCTTCGCTGCGTTATTCGGTTTAATGGCTATGATAGAAGGTTCCCCAATCTTACCAGTATCGTCCATGAAATTTCGGTGAAACTAATGTGTGGCTATTTCAGTTTCTTAATCAATCCAGCGATGAGCAGCACAGCTTCATTCTCGGTAACTTCACGGAAGCATGGACGATGGAGGGCACGGCGTGCACATGCTCATTGGCAGGCTGTGCCAGGGGGCGGGGCTCGCCCTCCACACTTTCATACAGATCATGCATTATGACAAAATGTTTTGTAACTTTGTTCGTATTTTTCCAATCAGTTAATGTATTAATTAAAATTAGTCGTTTTTTATTTTGTCGATACATTGTTATTACATTGGATAACTTAATTTATTTACTTAGTACTTACTTACTTACTTGGTAATTGCACGAAAGTCACCTTATAGCAGGGGTGGGCAATTATTTTCACTTTAAGGCCACATTGAAAATGTCTGAGAATTTCGCAGGCCACCATACTTTTTAACCAACATGCTAAAACATTTTAAAATAAAACACAAAACAGCTAACTTTGTTAACTTGCAATGCATATTCATGCATATACAGGCTTTTCTTATGCAACACAATTTTCATAATCAAACGTAACAGTTCACTTTAAGTTTTGTTTACGCAGCAATAAATAAAGTAACATTCTGCAGAGCTTGTCAATAATTTTATTTTACAAGCATTAGGCTCGTGTATATTTTTTATAATAAGCCATGCTGTGTTTTTGTAGGTAGAATACGAGAATTTAATAGGCCTACTCAGTTCAAAAGATGCATAATTGAGACATCTGGATATTCCCCCTCCCACAACCTCCACGTCATAACTGAAACCGACAATGCACACAGATATGAAACCATTTAGCCAACCAACCTCTTGAAACATTTAATGTCACTACATGTCTACAATGTCTAAAATGGGGTGCTTGCGAGCCTAATAATAGCAATTGGGAGAGTTTGGATACACAATGAGGAACTCAAATGGCGCCTGTTTCTAACGTTCGGCCGGTCTGCGCTCCGGGCTTTCGGAGCAGCCTGCGTGTGCGTGTGTGTGCGTGTGTGGAGAGGAAGTGGCGGGTGATCTGGGTCCGCACCTTTTCCGGTAACACAGCACTGCCGCTGCTGTGACTGAACGACCGGAGAGAGAGAGAGAGAGGAAGAGAGGGAGAGAGGGAGAGGGAAAGAGAGAAGGTGAGCGAAGAGAGACGCGTCGACATTGGGGACGGCGGGCTGCAGGTATCGCTGCCGTTGTACGATGTCTTTGGTAGGGTATTTTATAACACGCGGGGCATTTCGCCCACAGAGCTGAGCTCGACGACCTAAAGTTGCGCTTTACTGACACCCCTCCCTTTTCCGAACCGCTCTTGTGTTACAGGGAACGAGCGGAAAGTCGGATGAATCAGTGACCTTTTGAACGTTCTACCTCTGGATGTCCCGGCTCGGAGCCTGGAGGTAGTGTTTTTTAAGTGTTCTTCGTTAAAATTAATGGGACATATCCACGGTGCTCTTGATTTTTTTTTATCGATTGGATTTAGCCTATCTAAGGGCAAGTGTGGACACCCCGGCGGCCAAGGAGGAAGTCGGACCTCTGGGCTTGAATAGGGCCTAATTTATCGAGCGCAACTAAACGAGGGTTTCCCGGAACGAACAAAACGAAGAAAGTCGTCGGGTCCATATATGCACGCCCCTAGATTTTACAAAGATAACCAGCATTTTGAACTGCAAAGTAAGTCTACTCAGTCTTGTTTGACATAGGCTAGCTAGAGCTTGCATGTCATAGTGCAAAGCAGTGGGGCATGAACATAGACATCGACCCTCTCCGTTTAGCCTGCGTAAGCACAATATAACATTTGATTTTCGTAGTCCGCTGCTCGACTCAGGACTTTGCCTTCTCAGGAGACTTTACCGACTTTTTGAACATTGACAGCAGTGTCCAACCCCTTTTGACGTCACGTGGGTATCTCGCTCGACTCCAGGCTGTATACTTCGAATAAATCTTAACTCTATTGAAACTTAAGCCTACTTGAAAAATATAAAAAATAATAATAGAGATTAGTTCAATTTTTTTCTTCTTCTAAGGATAATTTATGCCCAGCCAACACGATGGGGAAAATGCTGTCAAAGATCTTTGGCAACAGGGAGATGAGAATATTGATGCTTGGACTTGACGCCGCCGGCAAGACCACCATCCTCTACAAGCTGAAGCTCGGCCAGTCGGTCACCACCATCCCGACAGTGGGCTTCAACGTGGAGACGGTGACCTACAAGAACGTGAAGTTCAACGTGTGGGACGTGGGTGGCCAGGACAAGATCCGGCCTCTGTGGAGGCACTATTACACCGGCACGCAGGGCCTAATCTTCGTGGTGGACTGCGCCGACCAGGACCGGATAGACGAGGCGCGGCAGGAGCTCCACCGCATCATCAACGACCGGGAGATGCGGGAAGCCATCATCCTGATCTTCGCCAACAAGCAGGACCTGCCGGACGCCATGAAGCCCCACGAGATCCAGGAGAAGCTGGGTCTGACGCGCATCAGGGATAGGAACTGGTATGTGCAGCCGTCGTGTGCCACCACGGGGGATGGACTTTGCGAGGGCCTAACCTGGCTCACGTCGAATTACAAATCCTAATGCCCCCCCCCCCCTCTCTCTAACTTCTACTTTTCGATCTGGACTGTTTTATAGGCTTCAAGTGAAAAGAAATCATTTGAAAACTTGTGTATGTTGGGGTGGGGGACCATGCAATCTGAAGCAATTAGTGACAAACGTGTCCTCTCTTTCTGAGTGTATATCAAAGGGAGGTGCAATTATATTCTTTACTTTTCTTCTTTTTTTATAATGACGACTTGCCTATAACCAGATTTCCTTTACACAAATGGAGAATTGCTTATGCTGGCTTTTTATTTCTTTTTAGTTGGCTTTGCTTTTGTATTAGTCCACATCCTGTATAATTAGTGCTGTCTAAATATACCATAATCATATATTTTTCAGTTTTCAGAGTTTATTTTTTGTTTCCCTGCTTTGTATAGTTTCTGAGGGCCTGTGGAATTTGGAGCATACATTTATACTTTTGCTGTCATAGATGACTGTACCAACTCATCTTAGAGTATTCTCACGACCCGCGCTGAGTTCAAAGGATGACAAAGTTCAAATTTCTCAGGACAGGACGTCGTAACCTGTTCACACCGGAAACTATGGACTAAAATGGGCATATATCATCTCATTTTCATAATCCAAACTGCCATCACTGTGTAAGAATGTATAGTGCGGACATTTAGGGATCGATTTTCATCTTGATTGTTGCCTACTGAGATGACAGAGGTATTGTGTTGGTGGTTTTGTCCTGTACAGTGGTTCATCCATGTTGTCTGCTGTGGAGGTCTGTGTGAAATACACATATGTAGATGCTGGATACGGACACTGTGATATGTATTTTGTTTTGTTGTGTTGAGGGGATCTGAAGTTTGTCACAACTTGCCTCCTCTTCTCCCAAGAGCTTCCATTACGTTTGAGTATTAGTTGCAGTTGCCTTCTGGAGGGACGAAAATGTGGGTATCCCAAAAGACAAAAAAACAACAGAGGAAAATAATATACAGGGAAAAAAAAAACAAGAGAAGCCTGTTACCGCGGCAGCGTGTGTTTTTATATACTGCCGAGTATAACCTGTACGGGGTGGCCTGTCTAGGTGACCGGGTGGCTGAGGCGCTGGGCTGATTGTCCAGGCTCTGGCGAGGGGAACAATCAGGTCCGCACCCCTGGTGCTCTGTAGTGACGGGCTTCTGCCTCCTCTTTACCAACCATCACGTCTGCCTGTATGTTTGACGTCGTACAGACAGACGGTATGACACACCAACCTTATGTTCATAGGTGGTAGATGAGCATGTTTTGTTTTATTTTTGTTATATTTGCTATGCTGAAGAATAATGATAATAAAAAAAACAAATATCAACATCAAAGTGAGTCTTTTTAAATAAAAATGTGGACCTATGGTAGCTATTATGCTTTTTATATGAATACAGCTCAGTGTTTAAACCATACACAAAAAAGGAAGTGAGATTTTGACACGGAAAGTAGAACAAATAACTGATCTCGGGCCTGCTTTTGATAGTTTCCTTTCTGCTCTTGTGAGTCACTGGCTGTGAATAAATAATGACATCTCTAGTTTCGAGGTGGTGATTGTCAGCTCCGCCTGTATAGTGTGTCAAACGTCTCGTGTGTTGGTTCAGCCTGGCACTTTGCAGTCCCTCAGACGTCCTCGTGCGAAGTTGGCAGGTGAAAAAACTCGTAGTTTTTACTCTGTTCGAGTTTAAAACACATTTTCACTGAAGAGGCTTTATGGCACTATGTGGCATTGAAGGAATCTTCCATCTGTCATTGACTCAGCAGTTGAGCTAGTCTCACTCAGCTTTCCAGATAGCCACAAGGTCACTGAGCACTAAGAACATTACTTAAAACGAGAAGAAGAAAAAAATACAGATTTGAAAAATCATTAAAAGTGACATGTTTACTGTTTAAAGCAGAAGTGTTTTACAAAGGCTGACCGTTGCATTAAAACCCCTGCTACTGTAGATGTAGGTAAAGATTACCTCTGGGTTTCCTGTTAAATCCAGTGCTACAAAGTTCGCAAACTATACAACACCTCACCTGTAGAATAGAAATGTTTTCTGGTTTCTTTGCCACCGTGGAGTTTTTCAACTTCTAACAAGAATATGACAATGAAATAGAAGCACTTTAAATTGTTAATCTGCAAAGCGGACTTCCTGGGTCCCCATTTTGGTTTGCCATGGTTACCCGTTACTAATGAGTACTTGCTGAGTGGGTTTACAGAGCAACATGGTTTTCAGAAGCCCTCCAGAGCAGAATTCTCAACTTCAGGTGCTTAGCTAACCAACAGCCTTGCTGCTATACGTGAGAATCTAACATACCAGCAAGGCTGTTGGTTAGCTGAGCGGGGAACTGAGAATGCACGACGATGATTACATACTTGTCTGACGAGCCAGGTATTAGTGACATCCACTATGCCCCACACACACACACAGGATAGCTTAGGCCTGGCTTTATGTGTGACCAGGGTATGAGCATTAACATGACTCAGGTGATCTGGTGGCTTACTTCATCATCATGCATTTGCCAGCAGAGAGAGGTGGTGTGTAGGTGCGTACTACGCAGCAGTATGTATGGCATGCAGAGCACCAGGAAGTGTTCTCACGTGAAAGTCGTCACCACAACATTTGCCCAGACCCGTTGTTGACAAGTTGCTCAAGCTCTGGTTTTCAAAGTGTCTATGCACACCCTTAGGTTTGACCCACAGCGTTTATGTTTGAATGTTTAACTAGAGTAACTAGTGAGCTGTTGTCACATGGAGTCCCTGTAAAACAACTGTGCTGTGGGTCGGCTTTTAAACTTTTATGGCCCCTTCATGACCTATCGTAAAACATTATTTTCTTTTTCTTTACGTGGTCAAAGATAGTTTGCAATGAAGGGCGATGTAGAACTATAAGGGAACGTGTGCGCTCTATCTTCATACGTGCTGGAATGAACCTGTTAGCTCATGCACTGTTTGTTCTGGAACTGCTGATGTGGAGTTTGACCCTGCGCTTGGTGCCCTGCATGTCACAGCCCTGCGGTTAAAGCCAAGATAAGGACAAATGTTGCTGCCTGTTTTACCTAAATTATAGTTCTGCTCCTCTAATACGGGAAGGGGGAAGGGGGGGGGTGGGGGGTATACATTGTGATGTTGGCAGTAAGCAGACCAAATAGTTACCTTAATATATATCTTACTAGTTTTAAAGGTGGAGTCAGGTATCCAATGCGCTTTTTGTCAAATTCAGCTAATATTGTCTCGAGGTCAGCTAGCTGTCCCTTCTGTGTGTATGCCGAAATAAGTATCAGGTGTTTCTGCACAGCAACACAAACAGTGGTGCAGACCGCACCACACAACACTCGCCGGGTTTTGCCGATGTGTGTCCGGTGTGGGTTGGAAGGGGGCGAAGCTTGTGAGGGAGCTCCCATGTGGGACTGAAGGGAGAGGTGTATCTGTTTGTTGATATTTTAACTCAACATCCAATCTGCATATCACTAACTCCACTTTTAAAGTGTTGTGTTTTGTTTTTTTGTGCTATAAACTAAATAAGGCTGCGCTGTGACGAGACACATAAATGCTCAGTCCAGTTTGTAATAGAAATCTAGATTTTATCGTCTGAAAATGGCTCTACAAGCCATATCGGTTCAAAATGGCCGTAGGACAGGGGTGGGGAATCATGGTCATGGGGACCCATCGTCCTGCATGTTTGGGATGTCTGCCTGCTCCAACACACCTGATTCATATGAATGGCTCGATAGAAGCCTGATCACATCGGGCAGGGAGACATCCAAACCCCACCCCTGTCCTAGGACTGATCCGCTTGGTCCACTCATGCATCATCAAAATCAATTGATTTAAATGGGGGGCATTTTTAAAGTTGTGCAGTGGGCGGAGTCAGGCTCAGAGCAGGGCTGCCGTTACACGTTACACACGAGCACTACTCATCCGTTCCGTGGCAGGATGTGGGATGTGAAAGTATCACAAGGAAGTGTGTTGTCCCCGTAGTAGATACATTCTACGGCACCGAAACCACGTGCACGCACACACACACTACTATATGCCCATGTCACGTGGCGGGGGAGGGGCAGTGGAAGGCGCGTGGCGATGACCTTCTCTACAGCTGTCACTCACTAGTCATCATTAGTAGCCAGATATTGTATCAGACGTTCAGCACGAATCACTTCTGAGGCCATACACTACGGCAGGGCTGTTCAACTCCGGTCCTGGAGGGCCGCACCCTGCACGTTTTAGATCACTCCCTGCTCCAACACACCTGATTCAAGGTTGTCTGATAAAGACCTATTCATTTGAATCGGGTGTGTTAGAGCAGGGAGAGATCTAAAACATGCAGGGTGCAGCCCTCCAGGACCGGAGTTGAATAGCCCTGCCTTACGGATTAGAATCGCATTTTGCGTTTACTGCAACATATGTCAGCGTTGATCCATATTGGATTTGAATAAAAGGCCTCCGTAGTGTTTTTTTCCTGCATTTGCCTTTGGTGCGGTGCTGCTATTGTGTTCTGAACAGACAGGAGGTGGACAGGAAGGTCAAACCGTTCCCTCTGATAGAACCTATTGGTAGTTCCTATGTACGTTGTTTACTCAGGCATTTGTCATAGCATTTCATCTCCCTTTAGTTCCCCCCTCAGCAAAGCAGAACTGCTGACATCAAGTGTGAATAATGGTAGGATCATGAAGGTCTACACTATATACAGTAGCCTGTAGAGATGTTATAAGGTGTGATGTAATTAGGTTAGTTACTGTTAAGTGTAACGTCTGGTCAGGCGAGGGCAGGGTCAACAGACAGAGAGAGCGGTGTGTTTACACACAGCTCAACGTTTCATTACGAACACAAACAAATGGCAGCGCGTAACAGTCGCTAATGCAAACAATAACCCATGAACTGAAACTAGTCCTCCGGCCTTGTATGCCGTCACACCTGAACGGCTGGAGCGCTGGGAGCAAGGGCTTCCATCGCGGGCCGGAATTCACGATGGCAGCGAATTGTATTGATTTACTTATTGATTTATTAGCCTGCATCTTTCTAGTCAATCAGCACCATGGCTGAAGGCTCGGCTTGCCCATTGTGTCCCACACATAAAGATACATCTGATTTGTTGAAATAGTGGGTTCAAAACAAAAAGATACTGTATATGTATCTTGATAATAAAAATGATTGTTTCTTAACATGTAAGATTAAGTGATTCCATATGTTTTCGTGTCATTTTAAGAGTTTAATAATAATATCATAATCGTGATAATATCGTTTTATCGCAATTATTTTGCCAGGATAATTATGATATACATTTTTCATATTGTCCCATGCCTAGTGAAGATAGGTGATTAAGATTTGATATTTCATGCATTTCATATCAGAGTGAGACGACATTTAAGATAAAATAAGATGGTAATGAAGGGTCATTTGATACAGGTATTAAATAATGATGAATACATACTCACATATTGGCTACTTATAAAACACCAACAGGTTGCAAATATGCGTCTATGCTTACTACTCGTCATTGAGCAACACTAGCCACGCCCGTTAAACAGAGCAAAATCTTTGAACGTAGTTCAAGAACGTTTTCAACGTGTTTGAAGAAAAGTGTTGTTCAGTAAAAAAGCTTTTCTAACGTTCAAAACCCTGTATAAAATCAAACCCCACCCCTTCTCCTCTGCTCCCACCCTCAGTAGCCCGTTGACCAACCAGATGTGTGCGTGCCTGTGATTGACAGACGGACCAATGAGAGAAAAAAGGCCCTGATTGATCAGGAATCTTCAGGCGTGGTGAAAATGTTTGACTCTAAATGCTCTACTGCATTTCTAACAAATAACACTCTATACGTATAGCTCTACAACAGCTTTAAATCCCTATTGATGAATGATATATATTTAATTTCGGTTTGACATTTTATTTTAGATCCGGCGGTGTTGGCAATGTCGACGTGTGCATGTGCAGTTTCCCACTGTCGTTTCCGTGGAAATGGCATGCTAGCACAGCGGACCAGTTGAAGGCCAACATGGGGCCCACTGATAAAGGTTAACCTTCAGGTTTTGTTTCATCTGGATTTAATCTGTGTTTAGACAAATGTGTGTTTGTGCGTTCGTGTCTGAATGTTTAGTTTATGGCTCTCACGTAAATATGTACTAGTACTAAGCAAGGTAATGTACACTGTTGCAAAGAGGTATGACAGTGTTTGTAAAAATAATTCCACCGACCACCAACAGCGAGCATGTTCAATAAGCATGTATACAGTAGACTCAATCGCCGCCATTCCACAGCAATATGGAACAATATCTCTTACCACAATTTGGGATTTTTTTTTTGTGTAATTGACCAGATTACACAATCATTCAATAGAGGAACACTGTGACTCTGCTATCATGCTCTGTAGTATACAAACTGTGTGACTGCACTTCAGTGGCATGTAGGGCTGTCGTGGTGAAGAACATGTCCTTGCGGTGATTAAGGGTGCCCCAATACCGCTGTCAAAACATCACGCGGTCAAAAACAAAAAAAAATTTTTGTTGGCGATAATACCGCAGTATTATTATTATCGTATTATAGCAGTATTATCGCCATTTTTTTGTTTTTGTTTTGAATGGTCAAGTTCGTTGCGCAGAGCTTCTGAAATAGTGTGATTCTGGGTCATTTATAGACAACGTGATCTCAGTCCGTGGTGAGACAATTGCGCAACATCATAGGCTTTCTACCAGTTTAGTAGTCCTACTATTTATCACGTGCAACTTTGTCTGGCAGATGTTGAGCCAAAATATCAGATGGGAAATATGACAAATTATTAAATAAAGCATATTAATTGCGTAAGATCAAAAGCCTATGGCGCGCCAAGCATAGCCTGCGGTACACCGCCTTGATTTAGGTAGCATGTAGACAGAAAGACGTGATGGAAGTTTCAGTTTAACAACCCGAAAGATTAGGGGACAATATATTCCATTTTCTTTCCCACACGAAATGCAGATATGTCACACTCGAGTGTGTCTGCGTTGCACGATGAGCTTCCCAGACTAAGAACAGCACTTTACTAAACTGTAGTACTGTAGTAAAGTGCTGTAAAGCGTAACGTCTGAGTGTCGTAAATACATACACT